>JADRCD010189394.1:0-25295 GCA_019843815.1 Montemys delectorum
TGTGTGTGTGTGTGTGTGTGTGTGTGTGTGTGTGAAGTATGTATGTATGTTATTCTAAATATATAACTAAGTTTGCTAAAAAGTGAATATCACTAAGTTTTGGTTATATATTTTTCTGTCCCACCTCTACTGTACTGCCCAGGTAAAGTACAGGGATACCTGAGTGTGTTACAGCCACTGAAGGGCAGAGCCAGCTCTCCTGCCTTTGGAGTTAGCTGTCCCACCATCTCAGGTGAGGAGTGGGCCAATTCTCAGTCCTTGGATGTCAACATGGCCCCAGGCAGCAGCCCTTATCAGGGACATCTCCATGTACTTTGATGGTAATGTGGCTCACAGACTTTGACATAGACCCCTGTTGTCACAGGGCCATGGACCCAGACATAGATAGCTCTTAGAGACAGCCTGGGTTTGACAATCACTATAACCTCAGGTGGCAGCGAAGGCTACTTACATCAGGCTGATCCTCACTACTCTCATGTCTCCAGTTCCTCCTCTCTTTGTAGTGCCCAAACCATTCTGTGTCTCTTTCTCTCCCATTTCTTCATTGCATACTTGCTCATCGTAGTGGCACCTGTGCTGCTGCCACCCGTGCATCAGCAATGACATCTTTTGAAAGGTTAAATGTTTGTCCAACCCAAAGATTCCGAAGGAAATAAACTCCTGACCAAAGTTAGATACAGCTTAGAAAAACTGTAATTCAATATAGAGTTGTCCAATCTCATGGTTGAACAACCACAACAAACAACTTAGAGAGATTGGCAAATAGGCCAGTGATGAGAAGTAAACAGAGCAGGACATGTTGAGTCAGGTGTGGGTCTCCAACTCTGCAGGTACTGCTCGACTGCCTGGGCTAGGATGCAGCTCTGGGGGTCACAGCAACTCACACAGTAGTCAGTTTTCTCAAAGGAAGAAGGCATGGGCCCACTAGCACTTGTATTTGTTATAGGATCTATTGGTGGACAGCATAACTCACCATATCCTTAGGAGCAAGAACAGCAATGCCTCATCATAGTGCATGGCTTTTCTTCCTTTCCCATCTCTTTACCACCTGTCTGCCTGCTCTTTCTCTTCCATTGCTCCACCACCTACTTTTTTGCTTACATTCTCCTGGCCCATCAAGGGTTAGGCCACTCATTTGTTTTATATGGAACTCTGGGTTTCTTGTATCCAGGTGCCCTACCACCACCCTATCTACTACACTTTTTTTATTGAAAATGAGAAGAATTGTTCTTTCTGAAAGTTAGAGTTGATAGAGAAAAGGGTTTAATGCAAATAGTGTGTGTGTGTGTGTGTGTGTGTGTGTGTGTTAAGGAAGGACAATTGTACACTCCTAAGGATGGGTAAAGACTTCTCAAGATAATGGCTCAGGACAGCTTTCCATCCAGAAAAGACCATTTGTATGCAGCAGGAAATTGCCAAGTATTTCTTGCATTCTAGGGAAAGAATATCCTTTTAAGTAAGGGCTTTATTTTGTTTGAACTTTTAAGTCAGTTTTAAAGTATAAGTGTCTATATGTGTGACTAGTACTGAATTAGATAGTGGCTTTTTTTCAGTAGTTACATGAAAAAATACTTGATATCACTAATCATCAGGGAGATGAAATTGATACTGCAATGAGATGTCATATCATTACTTCATACCTATTCAGATGGTCATTATGGGAAAGACAAAAGAAGCACAGCTTGGTGATGCACACCTTAATCCCAGTATTTGGGAGGTGGAAGCAGAAGAACCAGGAATTCAGGATCAGTCTTAGCTGCATAGTGAGCTCAAGAGCAGCCTACACTATATAAGACCATGGTTAAAAAAAAGAAAAAAAAGAAAAAAAAAGAAAAAAGAAAAAAGAAAAAAGACAATGTAGGTGTTGGTAAAGATCTAATGAAAATCTCTATAGAGTGCTGGTGGAATTATGCCTTGGTACAGCCATTATGGAAAACAGTGTGGAGAGTCCATAAAAAGTTAAAAGTAGAACCAGTATGATTCAGCAATAGATGAAGGTAACATGGTGTTTACAAGCATGCATGTATACTCATAGTAGAAGGCCACTCATAGTAAAGGAAGAGAATCCTGTTGTTTTTGACAACATGATTTAATCTGCAAGACATTTTATTAAATGAAGTAAGCCTAGAATGTAAGGACAAAAACTGCATATGAAATAGCTCATAATACAGTATAAAAAAGTTGAACTCAGAGACTGGCTACAATGGTGGTTGTCAGAGGCTGCCTATAGGGAGAAGGAGATGCTGGTGGAAGGCTACAAAGTTTCAGTCAGGCTGAGTATGTTCTAGAGGTGTATTGTGCAACATGGTTACTATAGGTAATAATATAGCTCTTTAGAATGGTCCAGTGATTGATGTTCTACCACAGGCTTTTCTACAAACTGCCTCTAACAAAACTAGACTGTAATAGAATTGAATGGAAAAACCCTTGCAATAGAATTGTTTACTTTCATACCAAGAAGGTTGAGAAAGCACCAAGATCTGCATGTGATGTGTGTCCATTCTGTCCTTGGGGGTTTGTACTATGAGATTTAGTCATTATGAGAACATCTAAAACAGAAGAACAGGTCAGCACGCTCTGTGGTGAATCCACATATGACAGGATTCAGCATGCTTTCCCTATTGAGGATCAGAAATCACTGTGAACATACTGTAGCCTAGAATTAGAAAGCTAAATAAACACAAAGTCTTTTTAAGTAATAAGAAAAAAATCTATACGTGAAAATTGCAGTAAAAAGTGATAAGTATGAGAAGTGATGTCTGGTTACCTTGATTTAGTCATTTCTTAATGTTTCTGTATTAAGACATGCTCATTGTAAATTTATCAGTCAGTTACACTTTAATAAAGCTGAGGAAAATTGGAAAAAAATATACATTATCATTAGGAAAAAAAGAGACTTGGCCTCTAATTCTGGCAGGTTACCAGGGAGGGAAAATGAAGCCTTTAGTGTTTTACTAGGTGTTGGCTGTCATCATCTGCAGTATCAAAGTCATGCTTTGGACATCATGGCCTAGAGCTGCCCTTGTTATAGGCTTATTAAAGTTAACCAGGGCCTTATTGTTAAAGTTAATTCTGGAAAAAAAACCTTATGAATTATCTTTGCGTGTGTGTGTTTTGTTGTTGTTGTTGTTTTTTTTTTAATATTGTACCCTCACTATATAAGCATGGTAAGGAATTTTATATTTGTTACCTGACAGTAAACTGAGTCCTAGAAGCTTAGTTTCCCTGCTGCTCAAATTATTTTTAGGTTATAAATATTTATTGATAGGAGGAGAGAAATTTGTCAGGATATTTGAGGCAAAGTCTTAGAAGGTTTTCATTTGTGACAGGCTACTGGAAAAATTCTGAGATTTTCTTGACTGTTAAGAGCAACCATGTGTGGAAGTAGTATCTGGCATAATAACTCTTACAAGTGTCAGTGAAGAGCTGGCTGAAGGTGTAGCTTACTTGATAAGAGTTTTCGCCTAACATGCATAATGCCTGGATTTCAGTTTCCAGCATCGCATAGAACCGTGCATGGTGACGTATTCCTGTGAGTCCAGCACTCTGGAGATGGAGGTAGGAGAATCAGAACTTTAAGGTCATCCTTTGCTACTTTTGAGACCATGTGTCAAAACAAACAAGGAAAAAGTATCAGTAAAAGTCAAGTAGGGGCTGTAAAATCCCTATTGGATACCTGAGTAGATTAGATTCTGTTCCTCAAAGAAGCATACCACCTCCTTGTGGCTCTGGGAAGAGCTGTTAGACTTTGTCTCTTGTAGTGTTCTTGTTCTGACCAACATAAAGATAGCCAGACCTATTGAATGAAAAACTAAAAGTCCTTCAGAAACACTGAAGAGAATCTATAGGAAATTCTCATGCTATTTTGATTTTCTTATAAACTAAAATCAGTCATCAAAAATAATAGCATGTTTGATGTACAGCCAGAGGGACTTAACCCAAGGCCTCTAGCATTCCAGATAAGTGCTCTATCACTGAATTACAGTCCCAGGTTCAATCTTAAGTTTGGCAGCTTTGAACAGTTGTACAGATTGTATAGTGCACAGCTGTACCATCCCTGAGGTCATGATGTTTATAGTTTACATAGTGTAGATTTATATTCCGATTAGGACAGTTAAACAGTAAGCACAGTCAAGGATCTTCAAGAGGGTTAAGGGCAAGAGGGTAAGTGTACACCCTGTTTTTAAGTTCAAGTATTTAAACATGCTGTAAGCCAGCATGACAGCAGACAGAGGTAGAGGCCATTCTGGGCTGTATGAGATCTTGTTCAAAAAAGAAACAAAAGAAAACAAGTGGGCAGAAATAAATAAAATAAAACCAAAAACAACCACAACATTTCTTAGACTATAAAGGAGGGCTGAGAAACTATCTCAGCGATGAATCACTTACCTGGGATACAAGTTCACACTAAAATGCACGTTCGTAGACTGGCCATTTTTTCCCTTCAGTTTTAGGGAAGAACCTTACCTTGTACATACTAGATAAGCACTTAGCTTTCATCCCTAGACCAGAGAACTTTGTTTTATAGATTGACATTTTTATTTTATGTGTATGTATGTTCAGTGTGAAGTGTCCAAAGGCCAGAAGAGGACATTGGAACCCCTGGAACTGGAGTAACGGTTTTTGCCCCTGTGTTGGTGCTGGGATCCAAACCAGGGTCTTGTGGCAGAGCACTGTGTGCTTGTAACCTCTGACCACCTCTCCAGCCTCCAAGAAAGGGTTTTTTTTTGTTTTGTTTTTTTAACTTTTATTGCATTATGATGAGAAAAGTTATATGATTTCAATTTGTCTTAATTTGTTAATATTTAAAAACATATTTTAAGTAAATAGAATTAACTCATATTCTTGTTTCCCTTTTGTACCCCCACTTCTCCCAGAGACCCCCTCTTCAATACCTACAATATCTTTTTTGTCATATTCCTTAAAATTTATAAAATATTATAACAATAAAAATGAGTATTATAAAAGTTGTTTGATATAAAACAATTAATTTAACAGTGTTATGTAGATGCTTGTCTATAGCAATACTGCAAATATATACGTTTTTCTCAGTATAAATTTCAAATAACTCCAAACATATTAACTATAAATTTCAAAATAATACATCACTACTAGTATTTTCTTAAATGAACATAAACATGTAAAGTCTTTTTGTTTGTTTGTTTTGTATTTAGTAGAGTTTAAAATCTTGGCTCTTTCTGTGGTACAAGCCCCAAATAAGAACAATTTTTAGACATTGGATTTCATTGTAATAAGGCTGTACTTCAATGACCCTCAAATCACCGAAGGATTTTACCTCTATCGTAGCTAAGCTGAGAGTTGACAGTTCTGCTGCTCCAAGGAATGAATTGTAGGCACGATTTTTGGATACAAACTTCCTGCTATAGTCAAAGCTATTTGACTTGAGTGAGTGACTTTATTCTCAGGCCACAGAGAACAGGTTACATTCATTTAAGAAATGGTGTATGTATTAAGATGGTTTATCCATGAAGTCATTCACCAACTGTTTCAATGAACAATGGTTCTGCTTGGAGGGTGGCACAGACATTAGGTGTGGGTAAGAATCTGGTTCATTGGCTGTGATAATTTGGAAAAGCATTCATCTCAGAGAAAGAGTAACTTGTAAAGTCTTCTTCTTCAAACTTGATACAAGAGCTACAAATGTCAAGCAAAGCATTCAGTCTCACTCTTTGTTGTTCTCTTTCCTACAAGCCACCTCCCAAGTTAATTGTCTATGTCTCCCTTGGGTATATAAATACTTTTGAAATATATAAGCTGTTCTGAAAACCATAGTATAGTGTAAAGACATGAAATAAACAATACTACCAGTAGAGAGGCTGAAATAGGAGAAGCAAGATCTCAAGACTCTTATGTTGTACACAGCAAGACACTGTCAAAAACAAGTTGAAAGTATATATAGATTGTACAATATTGGACCTATTTCTCCAATTACCAAATTAGAGAGACCATTGGATGACAATCAACAAATTTCTAATTCCTCATATTTTTGGATTTCAGTCACGTAGGATATGTAGATAATATTAATTTTCATATTAAGATATTAAGAAAAGGTAATTGTCACTTTCTGTTGTTTTTGTTGTAAGAGGTGGAATTAGATTTGTGTGGATTTGTTGAAAGATTACTTTCTTGCTTCTTCTAGGGTGTAGTTTTGCTCCTTATGTTGATGTTTTCCATCTGTTATCCTTTATAGGGCTGGATTTGTGGAAAGATATTGTGTAAAATTTGGTTTTGCTCATTTCCTTCATCTGTTTGATTGTGTTTTCCTGTAGTTCTTTAAGGGAGTTTTGTGTTTCCTCTTTAAGAGCTTCTAACTCTTTACCTGTGTTCTCCTGTATTTCTTTGAGGGTGCTATTTATGTCTTTCTTAAGGTCCTGTATCATCATCATGATAAGTGATTTTAGATCTGAATCTTGCATTTCCGGTGTGATGGTGTGTCCAGGACTGGCTATGGTGGGAGAATCAGGTTCTGATGATGCCAGGTAACCTTGGTTTGTATTGTTTATTTTCTTATGCGTGCCCCCCGCCATCTGGTTATCTCTAGTGCTGCCTGCCCTTGCTAATTCTGACTGGAGTCATTCTTCCTGTGATCCTGGTTGTATCTGAACTCCTCAGAGTCAGGCAGTCTCTGTGACCCTGTGATTCTGGGATCCTGTGAGCCTGGGCTTGTTAGAGTACCTGGGAGTGCAGCAGCTTCCTCTGGCTGTTGTGGGACTGGCTGTGGAGCCTGGGCCCAAGGTCTGCTCAGGACACTAGCCCAGAGAGACCGGAAGGAACTCGAGTCACTCTGCTGGTGGAGTTCCTGTGTGCCTTGTCCCGCTGGTCTCAGTTACTCCAGGTGTTGGGACAATGTTAGGTCCTCCTTACCTCTGATTCTGAGAGTGTCAGAGTGCCTGGGAGTGGAGCTTCCTCTGGGTGTTGTGGGACTGGCTGCAGAGCTTGCACCCAAGGTCTGCTCAGGACACCACGAGAAAACTAGAAGCTCTGGGGGATCTGGTTGGTTGATATTGTTGTTCTTCCTATGGAGTTGTAAACCCCTTCAGTTCCTTTAGTCCGTTCTCTACTTCCTCCATTGGGGATCCTGTGCTCAGTCCAATGGTTGGCTGGAAGCATCTGCCTCTGTATTTGTCAAACTCATAGTCAAGGACATATCTTCATTCTGGTCAGATTACACAACCCAAGAAGGTCTTTGTATGTGATCCCTTGCAAGAAGAGACATCCATGTTGCTGGATTAAAATTCCTCTATCTGTCTGTAGTCCAACTCCCAACAATGGTCAGCAGCAGCTGTGAATGGAAGTCCAAGGATCTAGCACTTGCTCAGTCCCACAAGGCAAGCCCGTGAAGCAGAGAGCAAGAAAGGATTTTTTAATTGAGTTTTCTGTGTTTAATGTGCTTAGTTTGCTCACAGGTTAGCAACTCCAAAGCCTTAGAAGTGAGAAATGATGTACTTGCTGTTTTGAGATGACCATGCTTGGATCCAGTTAATAGTTCCATTGTATGTTGAATAATACTCGCTTTTTTGTCAGAGATTTGCATATTACTCTCTGGTTCTATCGTTGTGTAGTTAGCTGGGATTTCAAGTTTGTTTGCTATTGTTCAGAGTTTTCTGCAAATTGCCCCAAGTAGCACCAAGCTTTAGATAAATAACTTGGTACTATTTGGAGATGTTTCTATAACTGTGTTGAGAATTTTATTTGCTTTTTTTGAGTCACACTAAGGTGGGCCTGCTATTTTATTTATGATATTTTAAGTATATATCGCTTAACTGTTATAGGCAATCAGGACAGTATCTAAAGTTGGTTTTCATGTATTTTCCACTAACAATACCAGGAGGTGTTTAATGGGCTGTCTGCCTCTATGCTGCAGTGGATCCAGCTGTGTGCTGATCTAGGTTTCTTGTGTGCCACTAGCCATTTTGCCAGGGGAAGTCACCAGATTTTGAGTTTATCTGTTTATCTTAAAAACTATTTTTAAAGCTATCTATCTATCTATCTATCTATCTATCTATCTATTGTATACCATCTGTAGAGCTGAATGTGTTTAATGTATTTCTAGGTTTCAAAACATTTTATATTTTGTACATGCTAGGCAAGTACTCTATCAACTGAACTGCAGCCCAGCTAGCATAAAAGTATTTTTAAAAGATCACTTTCAGGGCTGAGAGTGGAGCTATATGCTTTCTTTTCTCCCTCCCCATTCCTCCTTCTAATTTCTCTTGTGTCCCACGTTTTTTTCTATTTCAAATCTAAGACCTCTTAAAAAATATTGTTATATACATTTATAGTAATATAACTTGCTCAACTCATTTAGTGTTGCTTGTATGTATATAATTTTTGGATTGAATTTTGCTATTGGATAGCCAGTAAGAGGGTTCCTTGTGAGGAAGAATATTTCTCTGTTTTCAACATTTCTTAGTTGTCCTTAGTTCTTTGTTTAGGGGTAGGATCCCATGAAACTTCCCTCTTCCATATAATCTATTGGTGGTGTATTTGTTCAGTTGTTTTCCTATTTTTTTTAAAAGGAAAAGATTGTTTTTTATACATGTTTAAAATACAGTTTTTTACATTCATTCTGATATTAAAATATGTTTAATATAGCTAGGAGTGGAGTTCATGTCTATAATTTCAACATAACCTTAATGCTTAAAATAAGTTAATTAAGAATACATCTCAAGGCCTAGGGAGATGTCTTAATTGGTATAGGGCACCTTGAGGATGGAGTTTAGATCTCCAGCATCCCCCAAAAGGGCAGCTGTAATCCCAGCACTTGGGAAGTTGAAACTGTAAGATCACTGGAGCTTACTGGCTGTCTAGCTTAGTTAAATCAGTGAGCTCCAGTTTCAGTGAGAGATTCTGCCTTAAAATATAGGTTGGAGAGCAATTGAGGAAGACATCTCATGTTGATCTCTATGCACACCTTCGTACATACACAATGGTTTTCTTTTTCTTTTTTAAAGATTGATTTATTTATTTTATGCATATGAGTACACTGTAGTTGTCTTCAGACACACAAGAAAAGGGCGTCAGATTACATTGCAGATGGTTGTGAGCCTCCATGTGGTTGCTGGGGATTGAGCTCAGGACCTTTGGAAGAGCAGTCAGTGCTCTTTACCACTGAGCCATCTCACCAGCCCTATCACAATGCTTTTCAAACAATATGAACTTTGGCTAAATGATTACAAGTAAGTATGCCTGGGAATAAATTAGTCACTGTTATTGACCCAAAATGAAGTTGGGGAGGAAAGAGTTTATTTGGCTTACATTTCCATATTGCTGTTTATCACTGAATGAAATCAGTGCAGAGAAATAGAATAGGGACCTGGAGGTAGGAGCTGATACAGAGGCCATAGAGGGGTGCTGCTTACTGGACTGCTTCCCTGGTTTGGTCAGCCTGCTTTCTTATAGACCCCAGGGATAGAACCACCCACAATAGACTGGGCCCTCCCCCATCTATCATTAATTAAGAATAACTTTTATAGACCTTACAGATTTTATGTAGGCATTTTTTCAACTGACATTTTCTCCTTTCAGGTAACTGTAGTTTGTGTGTCAAGTTAACATAAGACCAGTATACACACACACACACACACACACACAGACACACACACACACACACAGACACAGACACACACACAGACACACACACACACGCACACACACCATGCGCACACATATTGTTGTGAGCTTTTGTTACCCAGTTGCAGAGACCTTTTTGTTAAGCCAGATTCTGTTTACTCCTTTTGGTTAGATAGATGATAAGTGTGTGGTAAAAGAGTCATAATACTTTACTCCTATGCTTTTCAGTAATTTCCATAATGTGATGTTTAGTATCAGGAAAACACTAAGGTAAATTTTAATGCATTTTGTGTATCAAAAGAAAAGGATGTTTAATTCTAAGTAATGCTATTTCTATACTGGCTTTTTAAAACATTAAAAGAACTGTTTGCTTATTATGTATATGTATTTGAATGTATGTATGTGCACCACATGTGTGTAGTACTCATGGCAGAACAGAGGGTATTGGACACCCTGGAACTGGAATTACAGGTGGATGTGGATGCTAGGAACTGAACCCAGATCCTTTTGAAGAGCAGTAAGTGAACTTAACCACTGAGCCATTTCTCTAGCCACTCTATTACCTTTAAAAAATTATGTGTATGAGTGTTTTGTCTTCTGTGTGTCTGGTGCTCACAGAAGCCAAGCATAGGGAGTCAGATCCCCTGGATCTGGAGATATGGATAGTTGTGGCTTTCTACTTGGGTTCTGGGAACCAAACATGGGTCTTCTGCAAGAATAGCAAGTGCTCTGAACTGCTGAGTGATGGTAGTTGAGCAGTTAAGTTCTTCCGTCCCTCCATATTTGCTTTTAATAATCTCTTCTACTTAAATACTCATTTACTTTAAAAGCTGAATGGTTATTCTACTGAACTATGAACTGGATCAAATGGTAAATGATAGAGGCTAGAGTCAGCACAATCGAACCTACCTGTTTTCTAGAGAAACTAACATGAATAAAAATATTTACAAAACTAGTATTTTGTTTAATTCATGTCTACATGAGCTGAATATCCCCCGGTATAACTTTTCATCCATCTCCAGTGTTATTTTGTTTTTATTTTTATGTTTTTGGTTTTTTGAGACAGGGTTTCTCTGTGTAGCCCTGGCTGTCCTGGAACTCACTCTGTAGACCAGGCTGGCCTTGAACTCAGAAATCCGCCTGTCTCTGCCTCTCAAGTGGTGGGATTAAAGGCATGTGCCTCCATTGCGGAGCCACTGTTAATTTTTTTAATTCTATGTCCACTCCCACTAGAAACAAACTTGACCTCAAAAAAGATGATACAACTAATCTTACTTCCTATATTTCTTCTATTTTATGAATAGTTTTGTTCCTTGAAAAAGAGAACATCTGACATTAGAGAAGCTTACATATACATCCCTTTTCATTGTACTGGTAAGGATATTCCTAATAAACTATGCTTTCTGAATTGTCTTTATAGTCTTTGAGACTAACAGTAACACTAGACACACTAGATATTTAAGAAATGTCATGAACCAAAAATGTAAGCGTAAGCACTGCTAAGGAGAGTAAAAGTAAATGTAACTATTTTATGACCTTCAAATTTATTATCTAGGTAATATCAAGCATAAAAAAATGAGGATTTTGTGTAACTTCACAGCAAATAAAAATTACGCCCAAATTTTACAAGTTTTAAGCTTTATCATAAACTCATGTTTACTTTGCCCAAAGTAAGATTGAAATAAGCATGGCATAAGTTGGAGTAATTTTTATTGTTTTTGAAAAAGTGGTTTTTTTTTCTTTTTTTTTAATGTGTGGTTGAGTATGTATGTGAGATATGTTCTGTGCATTTGGGGGTGAGAAGAGGTGAGATAGTCTGAAGCTGGAATTACAGGTAACCACTGTCACTCTGAGCTGCCTGATGGGACTGCTGTAAACTGAACCCAGGTCCTCTAGAAAAGCATCAGGTACTCAATGCCAAGATATCTCTCCATTTAAACCAAAAAGCTAAACTCTAATGTTGACAATAAATTAAGACTAGACTTGAGAATTTTACATTTATTTCATTTATTTATTTAGTGTGTTTGAGAGGGGTAAGTGTGTGTGTGTGTGTGTGTGTGTGTGTGTGAGAGAGAGAGAGAGAGAGAGAGAGAGAGAGAGACTTAGAATATATGTATGCCATGGCATATATGTGGAAATCAGAGGACAATTTGTGGGAGTCATTTCTCTCCTATCATCTGGGCTCCAGGGATCAAGTCTAGATTATCTGGTGACAAGTGTCTTTACATACTGAGCCATTTCACTGGCCCAGAACTTGAGTATTTTAATCACTGGTTGTTTTAGTTTCTTGTCTATTGCTTTGAAGAGACACTGTGACCAAGGTAACTTATAAAAGAAAGCATTTAATTGGAGGCTTGCTTACAGTTTCAGAAGGTTAGTCCATGACCATGACTCTGGCATCTCTAACATCTTGGGGTTGTTAGTGCAATCCAGGCTTCACATTCTCAGTTTTATGTGATGGCTTCTCTGGGCCTACATGCAGGGATTCCCTTGTCACATGCCATCTCGACTTTACTGGTTTTTCATAACTAAAGAGGAGGGTTCCACAACCCTTTTACTCCTGTATTCTTCTGGACTCTAAAGCCAGAAACACTGGCTTATTTTGCCAAGTACTGCTGTAGATCTGGGATGGAATATGACTACCTCCTTGAATTACATTTTCATAACCTTTGGTCTCTTGATGCTTTCCTTTGTTGAATAAGCTTTACTTTGTTTTTGGAGTAGATTCCCTAGGGCTTTTCTTTTTACAAGTTGAATGATTAGCTAGGTGGGGTCTTGCTGGAAAGACCACATTCTTCATTACATTTCTCCTTATCCCTTTCAGCATAAATCTAGGTTCAGCTATTACATTCCCTGGTGTTCTTTTCTTTCTCCTCAAATTATGCATTTTGTATTTCTTCTTGCCTTGCTTGTATTCTTTCATTGTAGATCTGCATTAAGAATGATCACTAAAAACCACATGACACAGTCAATACTAGGCTCTCTTGAAATCTCTGCCTATGGTATTGGTCCAAAACTTCAATTTAGCCTCAGGCAGATTCTTAGGATCAGGGCCCAAAGCAGCCTCATTCTTTGCCAAAACATCACAAGAATCGTCTCTAGCCCAGTTGCCTGGTATTATTTCCCTCTGAAACCTCAAGCTGGATCTCCATAGTCCACATTGCTCTCAGTACTGTTGTCTCCCAAGCTCTTACAGCTGTTCTTACAGCCCCACTTAAACATTCATCCACTTCCCTAATTCAGAGTTCCCAAGTCAACATTACTCTTAACTAGCAGCATGGCCAGGCCTATTAAAGCAATACCTCACTCCCAGTACCAACTTTACAACTTTTCTATTGTAAAGAGAAACCATGAAGAAAGCAACTTGTTTACAGTTCAGAGAGTGAGTCCATGACCATTATGATGTGGGACATGCATCAGGCAGGCAGGCATGCCTATGGAGAATAGCTAGCTGAGAGTTAACATTTGCAAGTTGGTGTGGGGGAGAGGAGGGAGGGAGGGAGGGAGGGAGGGAGGGAGGGAGAGAGAGAGAGAGAGAGAGAGAGAGAGAGAGAGAGAGAGAAAGAAACAGACACACACACACACACACACACACACACACACACAGAGGTGGGAACTGTCCTGGGTTTCTGAAATCTTAGTTCACTATCAGTTTTGCCTTTTTAAGCCCCTGAAATATATGACTCGGGACCATTTTCTGGAAACCCAGAGAGGAGACCTAGCCAGAGTCCATCAACCTGGCTAGTATTTAATTAAAGCTTGCTTTAAAATTAGCTTTAAATTGTGGTAGTGGTCTTATTCTCAACCAGTGAGATTAACGAGGTGTGTCACTGGTGGTAGACTTTAAGATTTCAGAAACCCAGGACAAGAGTTCTAATCAGGGGCAAGCATACATCCTGATATATTTCCTGCCTGCATACTTCTTGCCTATGTCCAATCAGGGGCAAGCATACATCCTGACATATTTCCTGCTTATATACATCCTGCCCACATGTGGTGAAGTACATCCAGTGTAGTTGGGTCAAACAAACTTGTTTAGGGGAGTGAGAACATATGGCTTGTTATCTTCTATGAACAGTAGCCAGCATTGCAGGAAGTATCTTTTCTTGGGCAAGGTGCTTACATGTTAGAAGCAGTTTTGTTTCATGAATCTCTCAGGCACAGTAACTAAAACTTAAAATGTAGCTTGATTTCTCACAGCCTCCAACAAGGCCACATTTCCTAATCTTTCCCAAAATGGTTACAATAACTAGGGACTAAGCATTCAGATATATGTATGAGCCTATGGGGGCCCATTATCATTAAACCACTACATTAATCAAAATAGTCTTGGGACCCAAATTCCTCAATATCATAATTAAGAAACAACAAAATAGGTTCCAAAGACTGTTGGAGAAAAGAAATGTATATAAAGTGATCACATAGCCTACTTTTTCTCATTGCCATTTTCAAATATTTGATGCCTTGGGTTTCTACAAACCATAATGCATTACATTGTTTCTGTTGAGACCTGCTCCTTTTAACATAACTGGAGCCATTTTGTATTCAGTTTCCATTTTGCTCATAAGGTGAAATTAAGTTCAGGTTCTCAAACTTCATTTCCCAGAAGTAATTACCTATGGGAAACACTGAAGAATGTTACTATTAAGCCAAAATTTATGATTTTGTACTGTTATCTCAATGTACTAGAACTCCACAGTTTGCTACCTGCACACCTCCTCTCTTATTTCACCTAGGACCAGTTAGCTCAAAGGAAAGCTGATAATACCATCTAGTAAGCTAAAATGTTGTACTGCTCCCCTCTTTGCCTTTTAAACTTTTGAACTTGTTTTTTTTCTATAAAAAGTCTGGTCAGAGGACAGACTGGTACCACATTTAGGGATTTGACTTCTTTTTGAGGTCCTGAACGTTTGTACTGGCTGGTTTTGTGTGTCAACTTGACACAGGCTGGAGTTATCACAGAGAAGGGCTTCAGTTGGGGAAGTGCCTCCATGAGACCCAGCTGTGGGGCATTTTCTCAATTAGTAATCAAGGGGGTAGGGCCCCTTGTGGGTGGTGCCATCCCTGGGCTGGAAGTCTTGGGTTCTATAAGAGAGCAGGCTGAGCAAGCCAGGGGAAGCAAGCCAGTAAGGAACATCCCTCCATGGCCTCTGCATCATCTCCTGCTTCCTGACCTGCTTGAGTTCCAGTCCTGACTTCCTCTGGTGATCAACAGCAATGTGTAAGTAAGCTGAATAAACCTTTCCTCCCCAACTTGCTTCTTGGTCATGATGTTTGTGCAGGAATAGAAACCCTGACTAAGACAACGTTCAATATTAGGATGTGGGCTCAATAAACTATTCTTGCTTAACTGAGATCAGTATTCATATGGTTTCTGTGGTGATTCCTGAACCCCAATAATTTCAGCAAGTAAAAAGGAAAATATTTATCATGTACATTTTTATTTTGTTTTGATTTGGCTTATGTTTTTGTGTGTTTGAAACAGGCTGGCCTTGAGTTCCATCTGTATAGGAGGATAACTCTGAACTTTTGATCCTATTGTTTCCACCTCCAGAGTTCTGGGATTACATGATCTGATACTCTGCTGGTTATTTGGTGCTGGAGGCTTCATGTATGGTACAGCCCTGTGCTAATTTCAGCTTCTCTTTTGCTTTGTTTAAAGATAGTGTCTCACGGTAGTCCATAAAGGATTAGAATTCACTGTGTACCCCAAACTGTTCTCAAACTCAAGGCAATGCTCCTGGCCAACGTATAGAGCACTAAGATTATAGGTTTGAGCCACCACACCTAGGTCTATTTTCAGTTGTAAAGACTGAGTCAGAAAATAGAGAACACTTGTAAGGTGTTTATTTATGAAAGCATGAAGTTTTTGTTTTTTGCTTTTTCCTTACGATAACTTGCATCATAGTAGAGCTGGATGTAGCTTGTAATCCCAGCATTTGAGAGGTTGAGGCAGGAGAATAGAAGTTAAAGGCAACCCTTGACTATAGAGTGGGGTTCCAGGCCAGCCTGGTTACCTGAGATCCTTAATTTGTTTTTTACTTAGTCCTTTTCCTTCAGCCCATTTCCAACTTGTACCTTTCTTCTTATATAAAGTCCAAATTCTAGATAAATTCTTTCATAGACTCTTACATTTTCTTAAGAAGCAAACCTTTACTTTATTATTACTGTGTGCACCTGCCGTGGTATGCTCTGGGAAGTCGGAAGATTTGTTTTATGGTGTTGCTTTTCTCCTCCACCTTTATGCAAGCTACAGGGATCAAAGTGATGTTGTGAGGCTTTTGTGGCAAACACCTTTGCCTGTTGAGCCTTCTTGCTAGCCCTCTCTTGTATTTTCATTATTCTTTTTTTTTTTTTTTTTTTCACACTGAACTAAGAAAATAGAGTTCTTCCTCTTTTGTGAGGAACTGGAGAAAAGACTTTTCTTTTTAGTGGATGGGTTTGGGGGTATTTGCAGATGGAGTATGGGAGGATGCTTTACACAAATACTTTTTCTCTGCCTTTTTAGTAACTGTTATGTTGAGAAATCAGGTATATGCCAAGGCTGCTTTGTTACTATTGGCAAGGATAAGCCAGAGAAAATGGTGGGGTTGTCCCAGTTGCTCACTGGTCCCAGGCATTGGGATCCAGTATGGTGTTTTCCAGGACAAGCTCTCTTTTCAATTCTGTTTCTAAAGTGCCCTCCATTGAGCCCCCTCAGGAGCTTAATGCCCTCTGGAGTTCCCCTCCCTAGAAGCACTTCATATATTTTTTATTTGTTTGTTTTTAAGATTTTCTGAGGTCTGTATTTGAATTTAATATGTAGGACAGGCTGGCCTGGGGCTCAGGATCCTTTTCTCTTGGCCTCTTCAGTTCTGCAGTTAGGATCAAGTGCCACCAGTGTCCACCTCTGAAGAGTGCACCAGCTTGAGATATATTTGTTCAGCATTAACTCTGACTTACTGGGAAGTACTTGGTGGTGTGTGTACCTGTTACCTTCTTGGTAAATTTCTTCTTGTTCATGGGTAATCCCCTGAGGCTTAGTGAAATTGGCGAGGTTGAAGACTGAGTCAATAGAGTTGAGAGGAGATGCCCAGGAGAGCTTTTCCTCCAAACTCCAAGCTTTTGAGGCAGAGTGCCAGGGAGAGGGCACAAGTGCTGGCAGTGTACTGAGACCTACTGGATAGGAAGATGGTTTTCCCTTTTATTTCCAAAACTGCTGATGGAACAAGAAACCTAGCCATACCCTAACGTAGAGTTTTCTTCCTTTAATCCATCTCTAAACTCAGTATTTTGTGTAAATCTTATCTCAGTGTTTCTTTATTGTGTTTGTAATTCAGAATCATTCTCAATGATAGAAAATTTTGCGCCTAGACCTTTGGCTTTCTGCCAGGGTTGAGAAGCATTGATGTTCCCATACTAGGCTAATGAGTTCTCTATATAAGCATGTGGATTTTATATTTAATGCTGTTGTGTGTGCTGGCCCCTGTTCTTGCTTCAGATTTCATCTCCTTTTCTCCTTTCACCTTTATTGAATAATCCTGGTACTTCAAGTTCTTGATGAGGTAGCAGTTCTTTCCTAAGTGTTTTACTGATTTATTTCCCACTAGAAGTTCTGTTAATCAGGTGTGGTGGTGCAAACCTATGATCCTAACATTCATGCTGATTATATTTCTGTTATTGCAATTTGCTCATTCTGTGTATTCCTTCATGTTTTTTCCCATAGGCTATGAATTCTTGTTTCTAGTGCCTTCTACATATGGTGAGTAAAGTAGCCACCCAGTGTCTGTTTACTCATCAAATGAGCCACCATTTACTCATCTGCTTTTGATTAGGACCGACTGAAGTAGTGACTGGGAGAGATACTTGGCAGGGCAAAATTAATACTGATTCTGATAGCCAAGTGACTTTGGACAAATTATTTAACCCCATTACATCAATTTCTTTGGTTGTAGGTTAGAATAATATAACTATTTCATGAGTATAGCAGGCAGCACATAAGTACACATTATATGACTTATGTTCCATGTTTTGTTGTGACTCACCATGCAGTAGAGTGTATACCACAAGCTTTTGATAGAGCAGGTAAAGTTCAGCAGAAGTGGATACAAGTGAAACAAGAGAAAAAACTGGAAGAATGACAGCGACAAGTAAACTACTTAGGGTGCTGCTGCCACCATATCATTTGTAATACTATAATGGCTGGTATATGATTTGATCTTCAAATCTGAGGTAAGATTCAGTTAGAACAGGCAGAGCCAACCCATGTGTTTTGACTTTGGTGTTGTCATTATTTTGTGACATTGGTTAGGTGACTTTGGTGTCGTCATCATTTTGCGATATTGGTTAGATGACTTTGGTGTTGTCATTTTGTGATATTGGTTAGATGACTTTGGTGGTGTCATTATTTTGTGACATTGGTTGGGTGACTTGGTATTGTCATCATTTTGCGATATTGATTAGATAACTTTGGTAGTGTTATTATTTTGTGACATTGATTGGGTGACTTGGTGTTGTCATCATTTTGTGATATTGGTTAGATGACTTTGGTGTTGTCATCATTTTGTGATATTGGTTAGATGACTTTGGTGGCGTCATTATTTTGTGACATTGGTTGAGTGACTTGGTGTCGTCATCATTTTGTGATATTGGTTAGGTAACTTGACCATGGCTCTTCAGCTAAAACATTGCAGAACTTGGATTTGCATCAAGATTTTTCCCTCTGCTGTTATTAAATGATGAAACTTGACTTGTAAGTCACCACAAAAGAACTGCTAGTTTATACACAGCAAGAATGTTCAATGCTCTCAGATACAGTGAGAAGGTTCTTTTAAAGAGCACTGGATTATGTCCATTTCCAGAGGAAGACTCCTACCTCGGTGGCCATGTAGAATCAGGTTACACTCACCCACTCTGTGCCAGGCCTTTGGCATTAATTATAATTCTGTAGTCTGGACTGAAGTGCTGAGGTATGCATTTGGGGATATTATTTGGGTTCTAAATTTCAGGGAAGTCAGGATTATAGGACAAAAATTACAGGGTTTGTTGCTGAATTATACCTCATGTTATTTTTTTTTCTGTACTCACTGTCTTTGATGTTTATTGTGGTGAAACTGGATTTGATGGTTTACATTCAGATTTGCAGTATTCTCTAAGGATTAAGACAATGACTTCATCAGAGATTATGTATCCACTAGGTATTGAAGAGAAGGGATCCTTTGGGCATTAGCTCCTTCCCACTTGTGTTTATTCTCATGGTATTACTATGCTAATTGGCATTTATGTAGTTCTTGATTTTAAATTTATTTTTAATAGACTTATTTTTAATTCAGAACATTTGACTTATATTGTTTTCATTTTTAGCATATACATATGGTCTGTTGGGTGTGGTGCCTGTAATCCCAGCATTTGGGAATCTGAAGCAGGAGGATTGAAAATTTTAGTTTAGCCTAGAATATGTAAAAAATTTCAGGCTTACCTATTCTATATGTGGTGAGAATGTGTGTCATCAAACAAAACAACAACCCAATCAACCAAATAAGTAACACCCAGACAGGTTCTGATGATATCACAGTTCATAGTCTTAGCCGTTTGACCCTGCTAATAGCAATTCTGCGCTCTTAATGTCTACACTCTTGTTTTTAATGAGCAGCTTTATTTATTTATTTAAAACTTTGTATTGATTCTTTGTGAGTTTCATATCATACACTATTGTTTCATTCATCTCCCTGTCCCTTCAGATCTGCCTTCTGCCCCTGCAATCTCCCTGGTGCCTCTTCTCTCACTGAGGCCAGGCCAGGCAATCCTCTGCTGTACATGTGTTGGGGCCTCATATCAACTAGTGTATGCTGCCTGGTTGGTGGCTTAGGGTCTGAGAGATCTCGGGGGTCCAGGTTAGTTGAGACCGCTGGTCTAACTGTGGGGTCGCCCCCCTCCTTAGCTTTTTCCTGCCTTTCCCTAATCCACAGGGGCCACCAGCTTCTGTCCATTAGTTGCATCTGACTCTTTCAGCTGCTTGTTGGGACTCTTGGAGGGCAGCCATGTTAGGCTCCTGTCAGTAATACTGTCAGGCCTTGGAGTCTCCCCTTGAGCTGGATCCCAATTTGGGCTGGTTTCTTTTCCATTTTTGTCCTTGTAGTTCTTTTAGGTAGGAACAATTCTGTGTTAGAGTTTTTGACTGTGGAATGGCAACCCCATCCCTCCACTTGATGCCTTGTTTCTTTATTGGAGATGAACTCTGTAAGTTCCCTCTCCCCACTGTTGGGCATTTCATCTAAGGTCCTTCCCTTTGAGTCCTGAGCATCTCTCACCTCCCAGGTCTCTCGTACATTCTGAGGGTCCCCCCACCTCCTACCTCAAGGTTGCCTGTTTCCATTCTTTCTGCTGGCCCTCAGGGCTTCACTCCTGTTCCCCTCTTCCCTGATATCTGATCATGTTCCCCCTTTCCCCTCCCTGCCCCCTACCCTGGTCCCCTCCCCCCTAAGTGCTTTCTTCTCCTTCCTAAGTGGGATTAAGGCATCCTCACTCGGGCCCTTTGGCTTAATTTGGTCATTGTGTTATATTTTTCATTTTTACTATTTAAAAAATCATTCTGTCTCTGTTGTTGAAAATATTTAATCTCAATCGGGGGTTTCTACCCTGCCTTTGATCATTTAGTTCCAGATGGAAGACACGAGACCTTTATATTTATGATAAGCCTTTAAAGCACTAGGCCTGGACAGATATCTACCCTCTAAGCTGTTAGTATCTGCTTCTCTATCAATAACCTCGAGTTATAATTTGTTATGTTCTGCCTGGCCACTCTTACTCCAATTGGTCAGCTCTCATGGCTGTGTTTTCATGATTCACTTATCACATGACATCTTCTCTTCTTTCCACCTTCTCTCCTTCTCCTCTTGTGGTCTCCTGCCTCAGACCCCAAGCCCAAGGAACCAAAATCTGGCCTATCTATCTCTCTTCTGCCCAGCTA
This sequence comes from Montemys delectorum, assembly GCA_019843815.1. NCBI lineage: Eukaryota > Metazoa > Chordata > Mammalia > Rodentia > Muridae > Montemys > Montemys delectorum. The sequence goes on from JADRCD010189394.1 coordinate 20,543, forward strand.
TAGGCTGTGACATCTTTATTGACCAGTCAGGGCTAACAGGTGGAGCAATGGGGGTGGTGGTGGTGGTGGTGGGTGGGGTGGGTGGGGTGAGGAGAGGTGAGAGGTGGAGGTGGGGTGTGAGGACATAGCAAGGCTACATTGCATTACTTGGTATATATTACTTGGTGAGGATCTTGTTCCTGAGGCGGCCAGGAGCAGTATTTAATTACAATACATAGCACAGACCAAACCTCAACATTTTAAATTAAGGAGCAAGGTTTGCACAACAAAGGCAGATAAAAGTGAGAATTCACTCTTGAGCTTAGACCTTATGGTACAGAATTTGGTGTTACAATCTATAGCAACAGATCAATCTTCAACATCTCTCTCTCTCTCTCTCTCTCTCTCTCTCTCTCTCTCTGTGTGTGTGTGTGTGTGTGTGTGTGTGTGTATGTGTGTGTGTGTGTCTACTTGCACACATGCAGTCGCACATGTAAAGGTCTGAGAACAACTTTCAGTAATTGTTTTTTTTCTTCCACTGTCTAAGTCTTAGGAAGTCAACTAAGGTTGTCAGGCTTGGCAGCATGTGCTTCTACTCACAGAACTAGCTCCACAAATTAGAAAAAAAGTATGTATTTTTATTTATGTTTATACTCGTGTCCCTGTACATATACCACATGCATCCAAGAGCCTGTGGAGGTCAGAAGTGGGTGTCAGATTCTGTGGAACTGAAGTTACAGTGGCTGTGAGGCACCTAATGTGGGTTCTGGGAACCAAACCTGGGTCCTCTGCAATAACAGGAAGTAAATGCTCTTAACTTCTTCAGTTACCAACTTTAACATTAAAAAACAAAACAACCAAAATAAACTATAGTTGACAAGCTTTGAAGGCCATTGGTGATTTTAACTTTCCACTAAAACATGATGTTTTTGGGAAAAACCTTACTTGAATATGGCAGCATACAAGCCAAAGATGTGGCGTGTTTAGAAAGACTAGGAGATGCCTTCTAGGAGACCACATTGTGACTTAGAGTTTGTTGTTTGAGCATGTTTGTGGCTGAGATTTACATATTTTTTCCTGAAGTAGTATGACAAGCTGGAGCAGGCAGTATATAAAATGGCATTTTAATCCCTAACTATTAAGCAATCAATGAATTGATTCTGTTTTTAGATAGAAAAATTCATTATTCTAGAAAGAATAATGTGTAGACTAGAACTTGAGAAATGATTACTGAATCTTTAAAATAGAGAATTCTACTGTTACTGGATATGGCGTTGTATGCAGATGGGTCTCTGTGAGTTGAGGCCAGTCTGGTCTACACAGAAAATTCCAGGCAAGCCAGGACTACTCAGTGAGACCCTGTCTTAAGACAAGGTCTTTCTATATAGTTATATAGTCCTGGCTGTCCTGAAACTTGCTATGTAGACCAGGCTGGTGATCTTGAACTTTTAGAGCTCCTCCTGCCTCTGCCTCCCAAGTGCTGGGATTAAAGACATGCACTACTTACATCTGGCAGTTTTAATTCTGATAAAGATAGACTTAGTTTTGTCCTTTAGGTTTTTTTTTTAATTCCTTAATTTCTTATTATTGCCACTTTTGTATTCACTCCTCTTTCAAAAGAATATATATGTATATATATATGTATATATGTATATGTACATACATATATGAGAGACTAGGAGATATATATATTCTAGGAGATGTATATATATTCTTTCAATCATATGTTATATATGATTTATTTTATTTGTATGATTGTTTTGGCAGTATGTTGTATATTCACGTTTTTGACTGATTCCCACAGTTGTCAGAAGAGAGCAGAACAGGGCATCAGATTCCATAGAACTAGACTTACATATGGTTGTGAGCCTTCACGTGGATGTTATCAACTGAATCTGGGTCTTTTGCAAAAGCAGAAAGTACTCTTAATCACTGAGCCAATTATCTAGTTTTTTTTTAAGTATATATTTTAAACTTAGTGGTTGTTTTAGGAGTTGCAATTAATATATCTTAATTTGTGGCAGTCTGGTTTAGTTAACAACTTGGTTTCAGTACAGAATCTTTGTTTCTATACAGCTCCATTCTCTGTCTCTCTCTCTGTCTCTGCCTCTCTCTGTATCTCCCCCCCAAACTCCCCCTCTTTGTGTATTTGTGTGTGTGTGTGTTTGTGTGTGTGACTCCATAGTCTAGGCTAGCCCTGATACTGAGTCAGTCCTCAAGTCTCAGCCTCCCTTGACTTATGTATGAGCCACCATGTCCAGTTTTAAATCCTATCTTTTATAGTGTCTTTATTGTTTCAATCATATAAAAAGGTATTATGAACAAAAATTCTTTAATACTTGTAAAAAAAAAAATCTAACCTTTACTAGATGTTCTTATTTCTCCCTGTGGATTTGAGTTATTATTCAGTGTATTTTCCATTGTAGCCTGAGGAATATCCTTTATATAAAGGCAGGCGCGGTAGTGATAGATTTCCTCAGTTTCTGTCATCTGGACATATCTTAATTTCTCCTTCATTTTGAAGACTAGTTTTGCTAGATAATAATATGTTCTTGCATAACAGGTTTGTTTGTTTGTTTTTAACATCTCAAAAGTGTTGTCTGTCTTCTAACCATTATGGATTCTGATGTGAAATTGACTTATTTGCCTTAGATCCTTGGTATACTAGAATTTACTTTTTTTCCTTTTGTTTCTTTCCAGATTTTATATTTATAGTTGTTTTGACAGTTTGTACCTTCATGGAGATATCTTTGAATTTATTCTGCCTGGATTTTGTTCATATGTATGTTCATATCTTTTAAAAAATATTTCCATGATGTTTGTAGAACATGATTTTAATATTTTTCACCTGTTATTATTCAACAAACAGAATAATTATTTTAAGATATATTTAATTGTGTCTCCCTTTTCATTTCTGATTTTATTAATTTGGATACTGGCTCTGTGCCCTCTGGTTAGTCTGCCTAAGGGTTTATCTATCTTTTGATTTTTTTAAAGAACCAGCTCCTTGTTTTGTTGATTCTCTGTGTAGTTCTTTTTGATTGTATTTGGTTGACGTCAGCCCTGACTGATTCTTTCCTGCCCTCTCCTCCTCTTGGGTGAATTTGCTTCCTTTCGTTCTGGAGCTTTCAGGTGAGCTGTCAAGCTGCTGGTGTAAGCTCTCTCCAGGCTCTTCCTGGAGGCACTCAGAGCTATGAGTTTTCTTCTTACTACTGCTTTCATTGTGTTCCATAGGTTTTGGTATGATGTGTCTTCGTTTTCATTAAATTCTAAAAAGCCTTTAATTTCTTTATTTCTTCCTTGACCAAGTTATCATCGAGTAGAGCATTGAAAGTTCAGCTTCCATGTGTATATGTGCTTTCTGTTGTTTTTGTTGGTATTTAAGACCTACCTTAGTCTGTGGTGATCTGATAGGGTGCATGAGATTATTTCAATCTTTTATCTGTTGAGGCCTGTTTTGTGACAGCTTATATGGTCAGTTTTGGAGAAGGTACCATGAGGTGCTGAGAAGAAGGTATATCCTTTTGCTTTAGGATGAAATGTTCTATAAATATCTGTTAGATTCATTTGGTTCATAACTTCTGTTAGTTTCACTGTGTCTCTGTTTAGTTTATGTTTCCATGTTCTGTCAATTGCTGAGAGTTGGGTGTTGAAGTCTCCCACTACTATTGTATGGGGTGCAATGTGTGCTTTGAGCTTTAGTAAAGTTTCTTTTATGAATGTTGGTGCCCTTGCATTGTAGCATAGATGTTCAGAATTGAGAGTTCATCTTGGTAGATTTTTACTTTGACCAGTATGAAGTGTCCTTTTTTATCTTTTTTGATAGCTTTTGATCGAAAGTTGATTTTATTCAATCTTGGAATGGCTACTCCAGCTTATTTCTTGGGACCACTTGCTTGGAAAATTGTTTTCCAACCTTTTACTCTGAGGTAGTGTCTGTCTTTGTCCCTGAGGTGCGTTTCCTGTATGCAGCAAAATGCTGGGCCCTGTTTATGTATCTACTCTGTCAGTCTTTTTATTGGGGAATTGATTCAATTGATGTTAAGATATACTAAGGAAAAGTGATTGTTACTTCCTGTTATTTTTGTTGTTAGAGGTGGAAATATGTTTGTGTGGCTATCTTCTTTTGGGTTTGTTGGAGGAAGATTACTTTCTTGCTTTTTTCTAGGGTGTAGTTTCCTTCCTTATGTTGATGTTTTCCATCTGTTATTCTTTAAAGGGCTGGATTTGTAGAAAGATATTGTGTGAATTTGGTTTTGTCGTGGAATATCTTGTTTTCTCCATCTATAGTAATTGAGAGTTTTGATGGGTATAGTAGCCTGGGCTGGCATTTGTGTTCTCTTAGGGTCTGTATAACATCTGCCCAGGATCTTCTAGCTTTCATAGTCTCTGGTGAGAAGTCTGGTGTAATTCTGATAGGTCTGCCTTTATATGTTACTTGACCTTTTCCCCTTACTGCTTTTAGTATTCTTTCTTTGTTTAATGCACTTGGTGTTTTAATTATTATGTGATGGAGGAATTTCTTTTCTGGTCCAATCTACTTGGAGTTCTGTAGGCTTCTTTTTTTTTTTTTTTTTCAAAGACACAAAATGTTTATTTTCCTTGTGATTTTTTTTTTTTTATAATTTCTTTATTTACATGTAAATTTTCCCTTTCCCAGGTTCCCCTCCAAAAAACAAACAAACAAACAAACAAAAACAACAAGAACAAACTTCTTTTGCTTCCCCCCTCCCCATGCCTGCCACCCCACCCTCTCCCACTTATTGGCCCTGGT
>JADRCD010189394.1:25395-42214 GCA_019843815.1 Montemys delectorum
TACATGTAAATTTTCCCTTTCCCAGGTTCCCCTCCAAAAAACAAACAAACAAACAAACAAAAACAACAAGAACAAACTTCTTTTGCTTCCCCCCTCCCCATGCCTGCCACCCCACCCTCTCCCACTTATTGGCCCTGGCATTCCCCTCTGTAGGCTTCTTGTATGTTCATGGGCATTTATTTCTTTAGGGTTAGGGAGGTTTTCTTCTATAATTTTGTTGAAGATATTTACTGGCCCTTTAAGTTGGGAAATCTTCACTCTCTTATATACCTATTATCCTTAGGTTTGGTCTTCTCATTGTGTCCTGGATTTCCTGGATGTTTTGGGTTAGGAGCTTTTTGCTTTTTGCATTTTCTTTGACTGTTATGTCAATGTTTTCTATGGTATCTTCTGCCCCTGAGATTCTCTCTTCTATCTCGTCTTCTGTTGCTTGCATCTATGACTCCTGATCTCTTTCCTAGGTTTTCTAACTCCAGGATTGTCTCCCTTTATGATTTCTTTATTGTTTATATTTCCAGTTTTAGATCTTGGATGGGTTTGTTCATTTCCTTCACCTGTTTGACTGTGTTTTCCTGTAATTCTTTAAGGGATTTTAGTGTTTCCTCTTTAAGGGCTTCTGCCTGTTTACCTGTGCTCTCTTGTATTTTTTTTTAAGAGAGTTATTTATGTCTGTCTTAAAGTCCTCTATCATCATCATGAGAAGTGATTTTAGATCTGAATCTTGCTTTTCTGGTGTGATGGTGTATCCAGGACTTGCTATGGTAGGAGAATTGGGTTCTGATGATGCCAAATACCTTGGTTTCTATTGCTTCTGTTCTTATGCTTGCCTCCCGCCATCTGATTATCTCTAGTGCTCCCTTCTCGCTATATCTGACTGGAACCTGTCCTTACTGTGATCCTGATTGTGTCAGAACTCCTCAGAGTTCAACTGTCTCTGTGATCCTGTGATCCTGAGATCCTGGGTGTGTCGGTTCCTGGGACTTGTGTCAAGCTGCCTTTGGGACCCTGAGAACCTGGTGTAACCAAGCTTCTGAGATCTTTTGATCCTGTGATCCTGGGGTTGTTAGAGTGTCTGGGAGTGCAGCTTTTTATGGGTGTTGTGGGACTGACTTCGGAGTTAGTGCCCAAGATCTGCTCAGGGCACCTTTGATCCTATGATCCTGGGCATGTTAGAGTGCTTGGGAGTGGAGCTTCCTCTGGGTGTTGTAGAACTGCCTTCGGAGTTCCAGCCCAAGGTCTGCTCAGGGCACCTGCCCAGACCAGAAGGAACCCATGCCACTGGTTGGGTGGAGTTCTGGGTGCCTGGATCCTCTTGGTTCCAGTTACTCTCAGGTGTTGGGGCAAATGTTGTGTTCTCCTCACCTCTAATCCTATGATCCTGAGAGTGGAGCTTCCTCTGGGTGTTGTGGGAATGGATGTGGAGTTTGCACCCAAGGTCTGCTCAGGGCACTGGCCCAGACCGGAAGAGTATGTTCATATCTTTAATCTGATTTACAAAGTAACTGGCCATTACTGCTTCAAATGTTGTTTCTGCTATTTTTCCTCTCTTTTCCTTGTAGAGTTCCTGCTCTGTGTATCTTGGTTTGTGATGATGGTCTATTGGCCTTTTGGTTCTTTCATTTTTCCTTTATTGTTTTGTTTCTTTTTACTACTAAGATTTGATAATCTCAGTTGACATATTGGTAGGTTAGCTGATTTTTTTTTCTAATTAAGTCATCTCCTGGTATCATTAGTGAGTTTTTAAATTTTGATTATTGTGATTTTTTTAGCTCTAGACTTTTATTTGGTCCCTATTCATTATTCTTATTACTTATTGGTATTCTCTACTTGGTGAAACATTCATATGCTAAAGTATAGCTAGACTTTTTCTAGTTTTTGGTTGTGGTATATTAATTTATATTTGGTGTTGCCCTGATTCTTTGGAATTACCTAGGATTGGTTTGAACAGTTCCATTTTAGTCACATCTTAGTTTATACTAACGAGACAGGATGTTAAGGAAACTATTTCAGATAGCTTTGGGTGAGTCTGGTACCAGAGAGACTAAGCCTTGATACAAGAGTTCTAGCTTTCTGTTATACACCCCAACTAGGGCAGAGAGGTTAGACAATAAACATGGCTGATGAGCAATCCTCAGTTAATGTGATCTGCATCAGAATGGAGATAGCTTCTAGTTTGGTGACCACATTGAGCTTCTGGAGGCTGCTGGAGGCTGCTGGAGGCTGCTGGAGGCTGGAGAGGACATAGAACTTTCATGGTTCTCTTCTTTCCTGTTCTACCTTCTCTGTCCCTTTAGGTTGTTTTTGAGATAGCTCCTTTGAGTCACCTCCTTAATAATAAACCAGCAAGTAAAGTGCTAATTAATTACTAAATCTGAAAGTGTGGAGGGTTATGGGAAGATCTCAGTTTATATGGAGATAGGATAGAAATAGGATATATAGGAAGAAATAGGATATCTGGACACCCTCTTGTGACTTGTTTATGAAGTGGGTTTAGTCAGTAGTACAGACTCCTAACTTGTAAAGTGTTATGTGAAGAGAGAGTGCCAGAATTGAGTTTAATTGTAGAGCACTAGCAAGTATCAGAGGATTGCTGTTGGCAAAGGCAGCATGCATTCGGTGTCAGGAGGAGAAAGAACCTTTCATTGACTATTGTGAATAGAGCTGCTGAGAACATTCATGTACAAATTGATAGTGTGTCTTTTCCCATATAGTTGTCATTTCTCTGCAGTAAATGCCCAAGAGTATAGTTGCTGATAATGTGTGTTTAATTAATTGTCTCAGCCTTGAACCCAAGGTCTTGTACCTGGTAGGTATGTACTATTTCACTGAACTACATTCTAGCTTGAATGTAATTTAAGTTTTTTGAGAAAATGTTATTACAGTTTTCACAAAATGTCAATAAAATTACAACATTTTGTAAAGTTTTGCTATTTTCTATAAATGTTTGTGTGTCTTTGGATGTTACTTCTCTTAATCACATTCAAAAATACTTTCTACTTTCCCAAGAATGTTCATGTGAAGCTGGATATTCTTCATAGACTTCAATGAAAGCCACAGAATAGTTTGGATGCCTTTTAATTGCTTTTGGCATCTTGAAATAAATAGTTCTCAAAGTAATGTATCTTCACTTTGTTAATTTTCAATGGATTAATGCTTTGAAATTTCTATTTCAGATTTTTTAACAGTATTGAGATATTGTCAAATATTGCATGTTTCTAGCATACAGAACATGTGATATAGCTGAATTGTAAAAGTATTGCTGCAACCAAGATCAGTGTTTATCCTTTATCCAAGTTAGCATGTTTGTGGTATGAAGATTTAAGATTTGCTCTCACAAGTTCCATGTTGCATTATTATTAAGTATGTATTATGTGTTAGTGGATCATATGTGCATTATGAGATGGTCACCTGCTCTATGTGTTCTTCTGTGGCTCTTTGGTGTCTTTAATAGTCTTTGTCTGGAAGTTCATAAATTCTTTTTTTTTTTTTTTTTTTTTATGGTTGGTCACTGGTGCTTAATTTTTCCCTTGACTGCTGTGTAGGCAATGTGCTTGTAGGCTGGCTTTGGTGGCTGCGATTGAGGAAGCAAGCAAGCAGTTCTCAGTCTTCACACATGGGGTGAGGGAGGGAAAGCCAGTCACTAGTCAGCCTGTGAAGAAATCCTGGGTGGCTCTGTGGTGGGCTACATGGTTAGATGGCTGCTGCCATGCCTCCTGGGCCATCAGAATGCCTGAGTTCATAAAAACCGGTATGGCCTTAGGTCTAGGCATGGCGCTGATTTGTAAGAGTTGAGCCTGGCACTGATACCCTCTCTATTGGGCCTGAAGCAGTTGAACCTATTGCTTGTTCTTGATTGATCTGCAGGGGGCAGCCTCATTCTAGGGTCTACTGAGGCAGGTCTGCTGGCTATCTACTAGAGTGCACCTGGTCACTGAGTCCGTGGGACAACCTGGTATGTTGATCCAGGAGTAGCAGGGCTGGTACATGGCTCTGTGAGAGCTCTCTTGGCAACAGAGGCTACTGGTGTGGACCTAGCCATTTGACTTTGGGGTCCAGCCTGGTGCTAGAACAATGTCTAGAGCCTGGGTGTATGGAGACAAACTAGGGCTTTGGATTACAGAGCCTGTTTGCAAGTATAGGCACTGGTCTGGATGTGGAGATCTCCAATGAAGTCAGGTTCTTATTTTACTGTCTCCCCCCCCCCCCCTACAAAAGGAGAACCTGCCCAGCTGAACTGTGTGTACCTGGGGGAAAGGATTTATGGATATTGTGAAATTGTTCTTTTCTTTTACTTTCAATGTGTCTTTTTTTATTCCTGTGCTCTTTAGTGCTGTAAGCTCTTGTCTGCGTTCCTTAGTTTTTGGGTATTTTTGAATGAATGTTTATTCAAGCTGATATCATTCTGTTTTTAATTTATAATACAGATATAATATAATATACTGTATAATAACATTAAAAGGCTCTGTAAGATTCTCAGTAAATTGTAATCTTGTAAAGTGTTCCTGTTGGGCTGGTGAGATGAGTCATCAGGTAAGGGTGCTTGCCACCAATCCTGTTGACCTGAGTTTCATCCTTGGGACCCAGAGGACTTAAGGAGAGAAAAGTCCTAACTCCCCTTCCCCCTATAAATAAATAGGTCTGAAAAGGAATTTTTTTTTTTTTTTATTAAACATGTTAGAGAACTGCAGGTTTAGATGGAAGATGTTGGAGAGACCTGATAACAAAGTGTATGATCTTGAACCAGATGCTTTACAGCAGGAAATGAAAACGCTCTAAACATGACTGGACTGTCAACAAAATTGAAATGTGGACTGCGTTTAGACTATAATTGTATCACTTTAAATTTGGTAGTGATGCTGTAATTAAAGAAGTATACACTACTGGTTTAAAAACTTATTTATTTTGTGTGTGTATGTGTGTGAATAGGTAAGCATATGATGTGTAGGTCAGAGGACAATTTTTGTGAATTGACTCTTGCTTTTCACCTCATTTTTTGCAGGGTCTTTCTTGGTTTTGGTTTTGCCACTTATTTGTGTACTTAGGCTAGCTAGTCAGTGAGCGCCTAGTTTATTTTCTTGTCTTTGACTCCCATCTCCCAGTAATGGTGGGATTGCAGATTGGCACCACTGTACCTGCCTATTCCAGGGATGGGGTTGTGTTGCAGGGGTTGAACTCCTGTTGTTTTACCTGATGAGCTATCTCTATGGCTCCATACTGCTTTTTAAATGAAACTTGAGGTGTCAAAGTGCTTACAAATGGTTCATGAAAATAAGAATATAGATTCATATGTATTTAGAAAGAATAAAACAAATATGGTAGATGCTATAGTTGAATTTTGCATAAAGACTATGCAAGTATGTCCTCAAAATTCAAAATTATTCATCTGATTACTTAAAAATCAGATTTACTTCAAAGTAAAACTTAAAAATTATAAAGCATGTGTCTTAGAAACAATTTTAATGCATGAATTTTTGTTTCATTTGCTTGAACACCAAAATGTTTTGAGCAGCTTCAAAGGATCCTCTGTGTTCTGCTGCCCTCTAGTGCCCCTCTTGCTCATGAGCAGCTCATTCTGCAAATGGGGATTTAGAGCATAAGTATCCAGTAAAAGCACAATACTTTTTTAAAAAAGTGATGGTAGTGGTGCTATAGTATAGTACCATGAAGCCACACCTCATGACCCATTTTCTCTCTGTTGCTTCCTTTTGATGCTGGGATTGCCCCTAGGCCTGCCGTGCACTGACAACACTAATGAGCTCGAGCCGCAGCCTGGCTGCCCCAGCCTCTTACCTAAGATCAACTGTCAGATAACCATATACTCTTCTCTTCTTCATTACCACTAAATAGTATTTAATAGTAGTATTATAGTGTTTTACTTTTTAGGTAGGCTGCAGCTCATGTTCGTTTGCAGGGTTAGGGACAAGTCTGAGGGGTTGGGTCTACTTGGGTAACAAGAGTGAAAAAGGTCTACAGGCACACCACATGGCCTTCCGGCAGGTATGGCCTGTGGCTGACTCAGTGTTCTTGTCTTATGTGTTTGGTATCCCTTTCTCCTCTTTATGGTCCCCTCTGAGTGTTTCTGTTGGCTTATCATCACGAAGCCTCTCTTGTTAGCAAGCCCTTTAATGGAATTCTTCATTTAAATATTTTCCAAAACCTGTAATTTTTAGTTCTGTATTTTTATCTCAATTTCTACAGAGTATAAATTCCAAGGTTCTGTTGAAATTCTCTGTTGTTTCCATTTTATTTGTTCATCTTCTGTTTGTATTTCCAATCAACTATAACCATTTAAAGACCTTTTCTGGTAAGTTCAGTGTTATGCCACCTGTGTATCTTGAAGTTTTTTTTCTTTTTCTTTTAGTTAACATAATCTTGTCCTTTTGCTAGTTTCAAAAATTTGGATGGAATATTGAGACCCTGGATGGCATTTTCTTTCCTAAGAGATAGATGATGTCTGTGTATGTGCCTGTCTCTGTCTCTCTGCCCCCGTCTTTCTGTGGTGAGCAGCATGACAGTGGTGTCTTCAGTCTAAGCAGTGACTGAGCTAAGTCTAGGGTTTGACTTTGGCTAACTGTGCTCCCTCTGACTCTTATTGATTTGTGGCATGGCCACCCAGGCTTCCAGCCTAATATCATGGAGAAATGATAAGATTCTTCAATCAAGTTTTGGATTCTGTGATTTGTTTCCAGTTTTTTTCCTCCTCTATTGCTTACTTTCCAGAAACTGATGGTAAGGCCCTCTTACTCAAGAAAAATACTATATAACTCACTGAAAATGGAGAAGCTGAGCTAGATGGTTCATATCTAGAACCATCGCTCTGGCTGACTGATGTTCATAGTCCTGGAAGGTACTCTGTACACTATTGGAAGAGAAGGGTAAAGACCAACCCAGCTACAGACCCTGCGATCGACAATGATGATCTGTCTGCAAATATGCTAGTGCAATAGTGGTAAGGAAGTTGTGGGAGTAACTGACCATTATGTGATTTGAATTAAGGCTCACTCCATGAGATGGACACCGTTCCAGATATTGCATGGGTGGCCAAGACCCTGATACTAGATAGTCCAAGAACCTAGGGGAAAACCAAACCATTGCTCTGCTAAGGGAATGTGATAATAAAATGACTCCTAAAACATTCTGCTGTACTCAGATCAGTATTTTACTCAGTATCACCAGAGAAGCTTCTTCCTGAAGTAGATGTGAACTAATCTAGAGACTCACAACTGGACAGTTTACAGGGAGTGAGAGGCCTTGGAGCACTCAGTCCTAAATGGGATGTCTCCATTAGATCCCTCGCCTCATGACTCAGGAAACTGGAGCAGAGGGAGGTGGAATGAGTACAAGAGCCAGTAGGGGTGAAAGACACCAAGGGAATAACGCTTTCTAGACGCGACAGGACTGAAGCACATATTCACAGAAACCATGGCAGCATATACAGGGTCTGCACAGGTTTAAGCCAGATGGGATCTCAGAGCTGAGACGGGAAGTAGACAAGCCATCCTTAACCCAGAAACTTATCTCAAGTTGATAACTGCTTGCAGAGGAAAAATTAATTTTCTTTAATGTTGTCTACTTACTTAATGGCAAACTGCATGCCCAGCAGTAGATGGATAATACAAAATGAACTCTGTGGTATATTCAGAGATTTTGTTTTTGTCTCATTGCTTTGTCTAGACTGTTTTGTTTCTTTTATTAAAGCCTTATACATTTTTTGCTTGTATGTTTTCTGATTTTGTTTTTATGGGTTGTCTGTGTGTATCAGCATTTGTAGATGTTTTTTGTGCTTTTACTTTGTTTTTTTCTTTTTTGTTCTATTTGTTTGCTTGTTGTGTTTTTTTTTCAGATACCTGTTTGTATTCTGAGAGAGGAGGGGGAGGAGAGAGAGAAAGGGTATGGATTTTGATGGGTGGGGAAGTTGGGAGGATCTAGAAGTATGAGGTTCCCCATAATCAAAATATAGTATATGAAAAAAGTCTATTTTCAATTAATAAAAGGATTTTATCTGGTTAGGACAAAACAAAACAAAAGTAAACAAAGAGTCCCTAAAGTTACTCTGCTGCTTTCGGCCTTTTTAAAAAAAAATTTAAATTTTCTTAGTTCATAGTTTAAGATATTAAATTTGTTGAAAGAAAGCTCTGTTTATTTCTGTCCAGTTTCTCCTCTTCAGGATTCTGATCTCTTATGTCTCTTAATTTAAATTACTTAATGCCCATAAAACTGTCAAAAGCTGATTTTTTTTTAAAACCTTTTAGTTATGGTCTTTTGCTTGACCCCTTTACTGGGAACTTGAGCTTCCTCTGCAAACACCTTGAGGGCAAAAAGAGGTACATGAGGAATATCAGCTCATCTTCCCTCCCTCTTCAGTATTTTGTTCCCTTATTATCTGGTCCTAGGTATCTCTCAGTTAACTAAGAAAGAACATCCCAAACAGATACAAGAGGTCTTTAGTGAATCAGTCTAGATTGGAGCATAGGAAAGGAAAAAACTCAAGAAGGTTTCCTGCAAAGGAGAGATTTCAGTAAAAAAGAAGAACCAGGTGGTGGTGGTGAAGGACAATTCCAGCATTTAGGGGAGACAGAGGCAGGCAGATCTCTGAACTAAAGCCAGCCTGGTCTATAGAGCAAGTTCCAGGAAGGACAAGACTACATACAGAAACCCTGTCTTGAACAAAAAAAAAAAACCAAAAACAACAAAGAAGGGTAATCTTAATACTGATACCTGGCTTATAACTGAAGAGTATTTGTAAAGTTACAATTATGCAAACATTGTTTAATGGTTTCCAAAAATAAAGTATATGTATATGTGTGTGTGTGTGTGTGTGTATATATATATATATATATATATATATTTTCATCCTGTCAGTATAAAATTCATGTGTACAGTTGGAAAAGGCAAGAAAAGAAATAAAAAAGGAAGAGAGAATTAATGTTTAATTCACCTGTTGTTAAGAATGTAAAACTAAAACGTGATCGTACTATTTATATAAGTAATATTTTGAAAAAATAAAGTGAAATAGATATATCTGGAGGAGTAGAGAACAATGATATAGTGAGGTTTGGTGAGGTGGGCAGATTGATTATAGTAGGAGTTATTTAAAATATATTATTGTTTATTATAATAACAATGATTATTATTTATATTATTATAAATCATTGTTTATTAAAGTTCCTGGTGAGTTTCTTTGTAAAATTAGAGTGAGAAATTAAGAAGAAGTAAGTTGTTCAGAAATGTTAGGTACCATAAATTAATTTTCTTTCTTGAGTTTCAGGTATTCCTCATGATATATGGTCAGTAACACTGTTGCTTATTCCCTTGGTGGCTAATAATAGCAAAGAACTAAATGTGACATTATTTGTTTTTAGGAATTTTCTAGGACCATCACTGCCCATAAAAGTTAAGATTTATTTCTATATCTTTGAAGGAATGAAACAAGAGCAAAACCAACTATAGCCACTGCAGTTGTCATTCATTTAACATTAAATATATGCCAAATGGTGTATGAGCCTGCATAAGCATTTGCTATTTGTCATATTTTTGTTTTCATCATTCCTTTTATTTTACCTTCCTTTTTTTCTTTTGTCCTATCACTAAGAATCAGAAACTAGAGATGCTGTAATGGATACTAAATGTTTTTGCATTTCTTTTTTATAGAGTGGGGAGGGGCACAAAAACAGAAAATTAAATAAATCAGGAATAAAAAAATCAGGAAGCTTAGGGATCCTCAAAGCAGGATGAACATAAGCAATGAGGTTTCATCAAAGTACCACTCAAAAGTAGTATGATGTTCTCACACGGATGGGGGAGGGGTAGAAGCCAAGAGTGGAAGGGATAGTTTGCATTGTAACTAAATGATAGGTTTAGATCCGTCATCTTTCTGTTTGCTTCATTTGTCCATCTGTTCTTTGTCCACTTCTCCTCTGTTCATTATTGTAACCTTTGCTGGTGTTTGTTTTGTTTTGTTATTCTCATTAACTGAGTTAAGACAACCAGGTTGGTTTTCAGGGTTCAGTTGTACTCTTGTTGGTTTACTAGGTCCATCTTACCAGGGGTTTGTATTTATGTTTTTGGTAGTTGTTGAAGGTTTTAGTATATGTCTTTTCCTTCTCGGCCTCTATGGTTAAGCGTTATCCCTCCGTTATCTTGTTTGGTGTAAGGTTCTTATAACGGTATGCTTCATTTTTCCGTTTGTCTTTGAGGCATTATTAATATACAGTTCACTTCTCCATTTAATAAATTCCATAATTGCAGCTTCTTCTCATTCTCTCTTCTCTTTTTTCTTCTTCATCTCATTTTAAAGTTACCTTCTGAAGAATTTAAAAAAATGATAAAATTTTATATTTACCACTTCACATGCCAGATCTGCTTCTTTTTGCAGACTCAGTCATCAAATTTTATAGTCTCTGTGACAAACCTCTCTTTAATGTTTCTTACAGTTCACTTTTACAGTGAATGCTTGTAGATTTTGTCAGCAGTGGTCTTGTTCTTTGGTTCTGAAGGGTGTAGAGTTGTACAGGGTTTATCCGGCAGCACCCGAAGGCCGTTTTCCACTGTTTGCTCGCTTATAGGCGTCTGTGGTCATTGTGTTGCTTTGTGTCTTTTCCTTCACCTGTGTTTGCTTTTTCTTTTAACATTTTTAACTTTTTTACTATTTGTTTTCAGTAACCCTAGCATATTTCTGACATGTTTTGTACTTGTTTTTATTTCATTTTGGTGTAACACCTAGGTGGATACATAGATTTTAGTACTAATTTCCATACTCGTTTGTAATTACTATTAATTGTAGTTTCTGGTATATTCCTTCATTAATTATAATATAGGTTCCCTCAAAGGGAAATATTTTTAACTTCTTTTTGTTTTTAGTAAATATATATCAAATAAAACATATGATTGGAAATTGTCTAGACTGTGCAGCATTTCAAATATGCTAAATTTTTGAAAAAAATTCTATTTGCTTTCTTGAGGTCATTGATTATTTTACTTAGTTATTTATTAGTCATGTTTCTCTTTTTAAAAGTTTATTTTTTCCACTTTGGTGCAGATTAAAAATGTTTTTCCTCATTAGTTGAATAGTCAAGTTACTCCATTCAGTGAAGAACTAGAATGAGATGTGCTATTTCATAGCTTTTAGATGGTCCTAAATGTGAACTTTGGGAAGTAATACATTTCTGCCTTTGTTTCTTTGGTGATGATTGGGACCGTGTCAGATCATCAATATTTTTAGGTTAGAGTTAATCATTGTAGAGTATTGACTTCCCTAAAGAAGTAATGTGACCTCTTCCAGGTTGAGTGATGAACATATACCCTGGGATAAAGATAGATTTCTAATAGATTACACTTATAGGTTTCTTGACTTTTTATAGTCTATTAGTTCCTGTATTGAACTAATCACACAGCTTTGGTGACCTAAGCTTTTTCAGAGAGATATCTCTTACCATGTTAAGTTTCATGAAAAAAATGAACGTTATTGAAGTAGTGTTTCCTAAATTTTTTTCAGCATTATTATTTGAGTTTTATTAGGATTTATTCTGTTTAGTTTTATTTAGGTTATTTTTAAGACCTTTCTTGACTTAAATTCATACAGATAATTGTTCCTCAGGCTTAATTGTCTTTCATAGTTTTAGGAATAAAATCATAGTTTTGTATCATTTATATAGCTGATCATGTATTCAATTTCTTCATTCATACATTAAGAAAAATTATTGAATAGGATGGATACTGAAGTGCCTCTGTATAGAGTTAATCACAAAACTGTTCTAAAACTAGGACCATCCCCACTAGCCTAACCTGAACTTGGACAAAAGGCCATTTAGGAAGGCTGTCTGTGCCCTATGCAGTCTGTTGGGAATGTCATACAGTCAAAGGCTCTGGATGCTGACATTTGAAACATATTTTTTGGTGGAGCATCTGTGACCTCAAAAATTATGAATTGTCTTAAAATTTCTTTCCAAGGGAAAGACCATATGAGAGGGAGGGTAAACAAAATATTTTGTTTATAATTTGCTGTAAAGATGATTTATTACACTTTAATATTAAACAGCTCTGTAGGCTCAAAATTTATCTCACTTGGTTCTAACTGGTGTTTCTCTCTGACACATGGTGTGAATCAACTGTCCTTCCAACTTGAAAGAGCAGAGTTCACTGACGCAATCCTTTGTTCTAGGGGAATTGTTTCCATTGTGCCTTCAAAAGGGAGGGACATGAAAAGTCTTGGCTAATGACAAGTTCTTTCCAAGTTAGACACAGTTGGGGGCTGAACACTGGCTTGAGGAAGTGAGTTCTATTTCCTCAACTTTCTTAAAGGTTAACCTTTTCATCTCTCTCTTTAAAAGTACACATCAGGAACTTTCCACTCATGTATTCCTATTTTCCAGGGTTCTTCCTTAGATCCTAGAAGTTGCTTGGGTTTCTTTCCTTCTCCATAGCAAATCTGCTTTTGAGAAGGTTGAGTGACAAAGATCACTGTCCTGAAAGGTCTAGAAAGACTAGAACTGTGATTGTAAAAGCTTATAAATCATAGGTTCATAATAACAGTTGAATGCATGTAGCAATATATAAAGACATTAGAAGATTTGGTGTGAGTATAGGTGCCATGCATAGGGTATGACTGTGAATAAGCATGTCATTAGGTGGTTTTTGGTAGAAGCCAAGTAACTGGCGAGGATGTTAAATTCCTAGTCTGACTGTGTTTTCTTTAGAATGTGCTAGCATTAATCCAGGCCATGGTGGTGCACACCTTTAATCCCAGAACTGGGGAGACAGAGGCAGGTAGACCTCTGAGTTTGAGGCCAGCCTGGTTTACAGAGCAAGTTCCAGGATAGCCAGGGCTACATAGAAACTACTCCCCCAGTCCCAACACCTGAAAAAGTGACTTTGCTAGTATTATAGGATGCATTGTGTCCCTGACACTGCTGTTACTGTTTGATTTGTATTTCCCTTTTTGTGTACACACTGCTGAATGAAGTGGTAGCTATTTTTAATCTGCATTTCCCTGAGCTGGAATTTGAATTATAGAAAAACTAGCCCATGGTCACGAGCTAATAAGTAGCAGAATTGAGACTTGAATCTAAGAAGTCTGGCTTTGTAGCCTTATTGAGCCTCATGCCCTGTTTTGATATACTTTAAGAATAGACCCTACTGGAACTTGCCCTGAGAATGGAAACTTGCATTGAAATGTACGTGTATGGTGGATATTGGAGTAATTTTTGAGGTTGTTTACCTAGGGAAGGGAGGGATCAGGACCTAGTCTTTGTATTTTTTTGAGGGTAGAAATAAGATAAATGATGAAAATTTTAAGAAATTTAAAAAATTTTGGTTTAAAGAACTTTGTAATTGCTATTGATATGTGATTGATTGCTGTGTAGTGAATGAACTTACTATATGTTGCAGCATAAACTGGACTAGTAGTTGATGAAGAGATCTGGAAAAACTTGTCATGCTGTGAAATTAGATTGTAACCCCTCTGAGATTTCTTCTTTTTCTATAGGTTGCTGTACTAAACAGAAGCTATTAAAAGAATTATTCTTTGGGTTGTCCTCAAAGGAGAAAAAAAAGGGCAAGGAAAGGCTGATTTGATATATAATGGAAATGTGTGCTGGTCTAAACCATGAAAGTTAGAAAAAAGTTTTTAAAAATGTAACTCACTCCCATCCCCCATGTGTGTTTTTTTTTTTTTTTTACTCACTCACTATGTAGCCCCGGCTAGTCTTGAATTTGTGATCCTCCTGCTTCTTCTGTCTCTTGGGTTCTAGGATTCTAGGCTTTGGTAACCATAGCCCATGAAATTGTTTTTAATAATTTTATGCTTTTGATAGAGAATTTTTGTATATTATGAGTATAGAATAAGAAGCAAAGGAGAGGCCTATTTTTCGAGTTTACAAGTAAGATTTTTTAGAAACAGACAAGAGATTCCATCATAGCAAACATTGGAGCTTTCCTTTCCCTACTCCCTTTGGGGTATAATGAAAGCACACTAATTAAATTAATTTTGATTATGATCAATAATAAGAGAGTAGTTGAAAAAGACACTTTATTTTTATTTTGTATTGTTTTAACTTTTTATTGATTCTTTGTGAATTTCCCATCATGCACCTCAATCCCACTTATTGCCCTGACCCTTCCTATCTGCCTTCTGCCCTTGCAACCTACCCTATGAAATAAAATAAAATAAGATATAATAATAACAACAATAATAAAGTCTTGTCATGGACGCTGTAGTGTGTCACACAGTGTACCCTTTTGTTCACATATCTTTAACTTGCAAATGTTTATTGCAGTGAGTGATTGGTCTGTTTCAAGGCTTCTGACTTCTGCTATACTATCAATAGTGGATCCTCCTGGGGACTCCTCTCAGAGTTGTTGCCCTGTGTCATGGAGATCCTGCAGCTTTGGATCTGTAAGACTGGCCCTTTTACTAGCTTTATGGGGTAGATCTTGGGGTGGGCCAACTCAGAAGCCCTGGATCTGGCTGGGCCTGGGAGGTAGCCGAGTTGGTAACCTGACAGGGTGAACTCTCCAGTTCACCCAGTGCCTCAGCAAGCAGAGGGCAGCAGGGTCAGCTCTCCAATTCTCGTGCCCTCGTGGCTGGCTCACTGATACTTTTGCTACCATCGTCATCTCTACTGTGCTGCCCAGGTAAGGTGCAGGGCATGCTCTCCAGAATGCTTCAGCTGGCGAGGGGTAGAGCCAGCTCTTCCTCCATCAGGGCTCACTTACCACCTGCCTCAAGTGGCAAGGGGCAAGGAGGATGGAGGGTGTTTTTCCCTCCTCCATGTCACCCCGTGGTAGACAAGGTATGATGCCAGTTCTACTCTTATGACATTGGGGCCAGCTCTCCTGCCTGCTTCAGGTAGCAAGGGGCAGGAGGAGTTTGGTGATGGGAGGTGGGGAATAAGGGATTGGGGTGCTGAAAGAGGGAGAGAACATCTCTCCTTTGCCCACTCTGGCCTATAGCAGATGAGGGGTGAGGTATTTTATAGTTCTTAACTATTTTGTTTCTTAAGATAGAGTCTCATGTATACCAGGCTGGGCTTAAACTTGGTAGCTGAGGTTGACTTGATCTTGTTATCTTTGCCTTTCAAGTGCTGGGATCATGGAGCTGTGTCTTCAGCCTGGTTTATTTAGTGCTGGGCAATCTAAGGCGTCTTCCATTTTGTACTTTTAACAATTGAGTCATATAATCTCCCAACCCCGAGATCAGTTTTGTAGTTCTGTAACTTAGAACGATCCTCTTGTATCTTCCTTTTGGGAGCTGGGATTGCAGGTGTATGCTACTACCTCTGGCTGCCACTTCATAGTTCTTATTTTTATTTTATTTTGATAAAATTTCAAAAATTTGGTCTCATGTTAACCCCAAAGTGTGTGTTCTTATTTACTGTTTACTTTAGTTAACATCTTACTTAGTATTTACTGTGACTCTAGTACTGTTCTAGGTTTTTAAAGTGTATTTTCTTTGTTCAGTCATTAAAAATAACACTTTAAGTAAAATATTAGAAACAGAAAGGTTACAAAAAAAGTAAGACTCAAAGTCAGGCATGGTGGCATATCCAGCATACTGTAGGCAGAGTCAGGCAGCTCTCTGAGTTCTAGGTTAGTCTGATGAGTATAGTGACTTCCAGGCCAGCAGGGCTATATAGTGAGACCCTGCCTCAAACAAACAGCCAGCACAAAAAGTGGGGGTCACATTTATCTAGGTATTTATTATTATTATTTTTTAATTATTTTTCTTACTGTCCCTTCTATTCCCCCTAGGAAAGTAAATTTAAATATTTGGATATATTTACCTAGCTGTTGAGTGGACAAAGTGTTTAAATATCTTGTTTTCATCTCATCTTGTTTTCTCTCTTTTCTACTCTTCAAAAAAAACTCTTCCCTCTCACCTTTTATATTTCTCTTTTCTCTTTTTCTTTTTTCTTTTATTTTGAGACAGGGCATCTTTCATACCTTGGCTATCCTGGAACCTACTCTGTAGACCAGGCTGACCTCAAACTCATGGAGATCTGAATGCCTCTGTCTTCCAAGTGCTGAGATCAAAGCATTCACTGCCACCATCAAGCTCATTTTGTTGTTCTTGATAAAACTGTGGTAATTGTAGTAATAAAGGAAACTGTTTCTGTGTAATAGCTGTCTTGGAAAGATTGCTTCGTATGCACACAGACTGATGATAATAACTATTTCAGGAGGGTTATTGTCTTAGTCACTGTTCTAATGCTGTGAAGAGACACCATGACCTCAGCAACTTTAATGAAAGAAAACATTTAATTGGGGCCTTGCTTATAGTTTCACTGCATTACTCTGTTATCATCATGGCAGGGATCATGGTGGCACATAGACATGATGCTGGAGAAGTAGTTGAGAGTTCTGCGTTTAGATCCACAGATAGCAGGAAAAGCCCACCCCTATTGACACACTTCTTCCATCCAGACCAGTGTCTTAATCCTTCTCAAATAGTGACACTTTTTGATGACAAAGCATTGAAATATATGAGCCTATGGGGCCATTCTTATTCAAACCACCACAGTTATATTTGAGGGGTAGCTGAATTACTGTATGGGAGATGTTCATTTGACATTTTGACACAGATTTAAAAGATGCTTCCTTTTCTTATGATTTAGAAATGCTGCATTAGGTATATCCTTTTCAGTTTTAGTGTCATGGGAACAGTTTTGCCCAGATTCAGTCAGTGTCATAGGATTAATTTTTCTGTGCTTTTTGCATGGCTAGCAATATAGCCCTCTAGTTCAAGTTGGCATACGTTCACTTTGATCTCAGAGACAGACAGGCGCGCGTGCACACACACACACACACACACACACACACACAC
>JADRCD010189397.1:0-10789 GCA_019843815.1 Montemys delectorum
TAAGATAAACTGGGAGACTTGCTGCCTTGACAGTGAGATGTTATGGATGGAGAGGAAGGCAGGATAGAAGAGAACAGAGTTGAAGGTGCACTCTATGTCCATCAACCCCTGGATGGCACCCTTTGGTGGCCTCCTTTGGTTTTGCCTTAGCTGGCTATAGACATAGCAAAGCAGGCATAGGACTTGCTGAGGTTCAGAGAAAGTCACATGTAAGTCCCCTCTTCATTTCTCAGCAATGTCACCTTAAGTTCATCATATAACTTTGAGGTATATTTCAAATACAGTGTTGGAAATTTAATATCTGTCTCACATATGAGATCTAAGTTAACGTTGAAACAATACACATAGCAAAGTATCTCAGCTTCAACCTGATCTAAACCCCTGTGGCTTTCAGCACTTGAGAAGGTTGCTTCAAAGTAAACAAATTCCCAGGGACTTTAAGGGAAGGCAGCATTGACAAACTTAACATTTTGTGTGGTGAAAGATAAGTTTGTAAAAGGAAGCGGCTTAGAATTCTAAGGGAGTAAGCCTTATAGTTTTAGAAACTTGCAAATTATCCATGCAAGCTTGTGCCTTCCTGTCTTACGGGCGGTGCTTGAAAAGGAAAGTCAAAATAAAGCATCAGAGACCAAGGGGTGGGGGTGGGGGCGGGAAAAGCCCATAAAGATGAGCTGGAATCCATGACTGTTTCATACATGGGTAGAGGGTTCTCTGCCCAAGGTATGTTGACATCCTATTCTCAGCAGCCAAAATATCTTAGTCCAGGACTGAGTGAAGCAGAAGGAAAAGGCCCAATGGAAGCTGAAAGAGCAAACTATCTGCAACTCTCACACAGCCAAGTGAGTCTGTCCTTGGAGCAGTGCCCCAGTACATGGAACAGCACCTGATACAATTACCTCAGAGCTTAGCAGAACTGCTCTGTGTGTATTTGTACCTTTTATATCTGAGCAACTTTCTCTGTAGTCAAACTAGACCCACTTAAGGGAATTTGAAGATGTCATTTCAGCTTAGAGAAGTGGGCAAGCAAAAATCCTATATAAATAGTGCTTTCGGGGGCTGCTCAAAGAAACAGAGCACAGAGCACAGAAAAGGGGCCACAGCCTGGCCCAGACTCACTAATGATGGCAGGGAGCATGGAGTTAGTGAGGACAGGACAGTTAGGGAAAGAATATGGATAAGGGGATAATATAAAGATGATGATGATGATAATAATAATAATAATAGATAAAAAATAAAAAAATGAAAGATCTGTATGACAAGAACTTCAAATCTTTGAAGAAAGAAACTGAAGAAGATCTCAGAAGATGGAAAGATCTCCCATGCTCATGGATTGGCAGAATTAGTATAGTAAAAATGGTCATCTTGCTGAAAGCAATCTACAGATTCAATGCAATCCCCATCAAAATTCCAACTCAATTCTTCACAGAGTTGGGCAGAGCAATTTGAAAATTCATCTGGAATAACAAAAACCTAGGATAGCGAAAACTATTTTCAACAATAAAAGAATTTCTGGTGGAATCACCATCCTTGACCTTAAACTGTACTACAGAGCAATTGTGATAAAAACTGAATGGTATTGGTACAGTGACAGGCAGGTGGAGGGAATAGAATTGAAGACCCAGAAATGAACCCACACACCTATGATCACTTGATCTTTGACAAAGGAGCTAAAGCCATCCAGTGGGAAAAAGACAACATTTTCAACAAATGGTGCTGGCTCAACTGGCGGTTAGCATGTAGAAGAATGCAAATCGTTCCATTCCTATCTCCTGTACAAAGCTCAAGTCCAAGTGGGTCAAGGATCTCCACATCAAACCAGATACACTCAAACTAATAGAAAAGAAAGTTTGGAAGAGCCTCAAGCACATGGACACAGGGGGAAATTTCCTGAACAGAATACCAATAGCTTATGCTCCAAGATCAAGAATTGACAAATGAGACCTCGTACAGTTGCAAAGTTTCTGTAAGGCAAAGGACATTGTCAATAGGAGAAAATGACATCCCCTCTCTGCTCATTCCCCCCCCCCCCCCCAAATTCACTTTCCTCCCTAGGCCCCGCCCTCCTTTCCACAGTGTGGTAGCTTCTCTCTCCCAAGTAGGACTGAGGTGTCCTCACTTGGGCACTTCAATTTGTTCACCTTTTTGAGCTCTGTGAACTGTATCTTGGATATTCTGTACTTGAAGGTCCAGAGACATGTCCAGCTCAAGCGGAAGTCCCAAGGCCTGACACTATTACTGAGGCTATGCAGCACTCACAAAAAGGGACCTATCATGGCTGCCCTCTGAAAGACACAACAAGCAGCTTAAAGAATCAGATGCAGACATTTGCACCCAAACAGTGACAGAAGCAACTGACCCATGTTGTTGAATTAGGGAAGGCTGAAAGAAGCTGAGGAGAAGGGCAACCCTGTAGGAGGACCAGCAGTCTCAATTATTCTGGACCCCTGCGATCTCTCAGATACTAGAACACCAACCAGACAGCATACACCAGCAGATATGAGACCCCCAACACACATACAGTAGAGGACTACGGGGTCTGTGTTCATTCAGAGATGATGCACCTAACCCTTAAGAGACTGGAGGCCCCAGGATGTTTAGAGGTCAGGTGGGGTTGGGATGGGGACATCAATGTGGAGACAGGTAGGTGAGGAGGAGGTATGGGATGTGGAACAGTCAGAGGGTGGATGGGGGGTGGATAAAATATGAAGTGCAAAAAGTAAATTAATTAATAAAAAAATTTTGTCAATGATGTATCCAGACCACATGGATTTATTTCATAAGCACCAGTAAAACTTGATGCTTCAGAGTCAAATGTTCCTGTTAATATCTCAGAAAACAAAAGCAATTACACTGATATGACAGTCAACACCCTTCAAAGAAACTAATATCTATTCTTTAATTTCGTCTTTTATATCTGCTCCATGCCTGCTAGGAGCTGAGTATCTCTTCCTTTGGAGGGCTTATGCTAATCAAATAAAAACAGGGCATTTCCTATCACAGTTTCCCATTTGGAGATGGAAGGTGGCAGGCTTAAAGGTAGCCTTGAAAGAGGGACCTGGAATGGACATTTATTGCCTACTGCTTGGGTCTTCCTGACCCCCTATTTCCACTTCCAGGGGGTGACATGTAAGGATCTGAGCATCTGTAGGCAGACTACTGACCTGACAAAGTAGGGTAGAGTTCATCTAGGTGAACAGTATATGTATAAAATGAATGGAGAAAAAGGACTCTCCAACCTTGCCAAGGCTTCCCCTCTGGAAGCCACATGCCAAATCTTACATGTTGGAAACCTCAGCTCTTAGGGTAGGTCACACTGAGTGACATTTTCCTCATGGCTAAACTCTCATGACTCATGACATTTAATAGACATACTTTGTGATAATTTTGGTAACTGATTTTTTTCCCTTTTTAATGCAAGTAAAACAAATTTACTTACAAAATAAGAAGAAATTAGAGGCCAGTATCATGAGTGATTACGCCATCTTTGAAAGCTCATTATTATTGTTAGATTTATGAGGCAGTATATAGAGACAGAAGGCAGAAAAAGTCCAGAACCTACCTTTCAACAGATGAGACTGTGTTTATTAGCATGCATAGCAAGAAGGAAGCTTTCTCCCTTGGGAGGTGGAGAGGTCTGCATGGGGGTGTGGAAGCTGGCTGGGACTCTGTAAGTGTGGGATGAGGTGCTTGGGTATGATGAAGTTGTTGCAGCTGTACGGAGATATGTAGGTTTTACTATCTCCTTCCTGAAACTGTTTGTCCAAGGTGAGCAGGTTATCCTGGGATATAGGCTGTCCCAACAGACATTTCTCTCTGGATTGACTGAATAAGGCCAGCTGTAATCTCATAGGAGTCCTGTTTTTATAATTGAGATACTCTATCAATTACCATTTTGCTGTATTTCCTTCCATGTAGTCTTATCTTGTAATTACCAAGCTGTTGCTTTTTCCAGGTGTCTGGTGTGGGGCCTATCATATAATATATATATACGTATGTATATATGTATATGAAGTAACAATGTATTATTTATTACATATTTTTCTTTTAAATTATACTTCATAACTTTTATATATCATTTTAATAATTAACATAAAGTGCTCTTCCTGTATGATATATATACATATATATGATATATATGATACATTTAATAACTCCCCAGCATTCCTTGTTATGGACTGTATAAAAATCTCTTGTATGTTTGATCATTTTCAAGTTCTTATCACTAGAAAGAATGCTAATATACAAATCTTGGGCAAAGTCTTTGTGCACAGCCTTAATTGTTTTGTTTGTCTGTTTGTTTGCTTTCTTTTGTTTTTTGTTTTTTGTTTTTTTGTTTTTATCTGAAGGCAACTCTAAGAGTGGAAATGATGGATCAGAGGCATATGCACTTTAAACAGTAGTCTTGTCTGTCACTAAATTGCTTTCCAGGAAGGTTCTGTCAACTCCTTCCTGTAGAATCCTAGCAAAAGGGATTCTGTCATTCCTTCTCTATAGAATAAACATCTGTTTTGTACTATGTGTAATGGGCCAGCACCCCCTTGCCCCCACTGCTAATATCTGCAGGGTGAGTAACATTTCAGGAAGGGGTTATGGTGGCCAAGGTTTGCTGAGACCCTCTGGCAGTCGTCAGCAGTAGGTCATAAGGGCACCAATTGAACTCAAGTCCCAGTGACTTTAGCTAAGTGCTACAATCTCCTTTGATCTTAGTCATTGCATGTTCTGAATGGAAATACTGAGAGAATCTATATATAGAATTGTGTAAAATTTAAATACGACGTTTAAAGTATACAGTGTTTGGCCTACCATGGAGAAAGTGTCATGACTTAAAAGTGTTCAGTGTTATTACTTCAACTAAGGGAAACTTAGAAGAAATAGGCAAACTAGAAATAGAACAACCTACACAGCTTAGTTGTTAAAAATATGTTTGTTGAACTGGGTTGAAGTGGCTCATAGCAAGTCAATACTGTCATTCTAATGTTTTTCTGAATGTGGGCTTTTACTGTATAGCAATGTGAAGAAAAGCAAAGCTATAGGTGCATATTAAGACAAGGACAAGTGCTAAGAGTGTTTAAGGGAGCAATCCCTCCTGGAATCCATAGTGAATTTCACAAGGAAACCTGTGGGGGGCAGGTTCTGTGAATCAGAAAATCAAAGGCTGTATGCAGGTGGTAGTGTTCCAATCTGAGAGACTGATGAGGGTTGGTGAGTGCTGGGACTCAAAGGTGAGGGAGGGACTCATAGCTGTTAGCTTATTGAGATCAGAAGTGATAGAGAGTTGAGCAAAGACAAGAGCTCTAAAGTTACACTCACAGGAACTGGAGACAGCAAGGGTCACTGGCAAAAACTTGGGGTTGCCTTTTACCTAGACAATCAACTTTAGCCAACTGGTGTAATTCTCCTGAGAAGCAGCTCTCCCCTTTCTCATTTCCTGTCTCTCCTCCCAAACATCCTCCCTGCTTTCCCCTCTTTTTCTTTTTTCTTTTTCTTAGCCTAGCTAGAGGTCAAAGAAAGAGAAGACTGGCAATGCCCTTCAAACAGAGTCACCCTGGTGTCTGTGAAAAGAACGATAAAGCTTTTAGCCAGCTGCTGCTGCCTTTGCCTTTGTTGTTGGATTTAATGAGAGCAGTAAAAGGTCTTTTGATGGGGCTGGAATGGCTGCTCACCAGTTAAGAGCAGAGAACCTCAGGTCCATTCACCTCGATCATATCAAGTAGTTCATAAGTATAGCTCCAAATGATTCAATGCCCTTTCCTGGTCCTGGAGAGCAACTGAACACACACACACACACACACACACACACACACACACACACAATTTGTTTTTAAGGTTTTTTATTTTTAGAATAATCTTAGTTCATAGGAGAATCACAGAGAGTGGAAGGAATGTGCATCATCAGCCAATTTCACCACTGCTAACACTGAGTCACTATGGACTGCCAATTCTGCAAATCCAGAAACACTACACAGTAAAGAACAGATAGAATACATGTCACTGGACTTCACCACTTCTCCTATGATCTTCCCCGTCTCTGTCTGTCTAACTAAACCTGACTATGAGCAGAAGGAGAAGGAAGGAGAGCCAGAGAGAAGCAAGAGAGGCAGCTGGGGCAAGAGAGCAGCTGTAGCCAAATGGTTGATTGATATATATCTGCCCCTGGGAGGGAGGGGCTTATGGCAGTGGGCTGGATGAGAAGGGCTGGGAGGAGCCACAGGTACTGAGTGAGACTTGTCCCAGGTCTCCTTGACAACACATGGTATCTATTTAGTTCAGAAAGTTGGATTTACATCGACTGCCTGTGTGGTTTAGAACACTAGGTCCCCACTGTTAGGGTCTGAGGATTTGGGAATAATCCACTATGAAAACCAAGTTCCACAATAAACAAAAGTTTCTTTATTCAAAATGTTGACATATCAGGGAGGTAGCTGGGTTTGGGATGCAGACTGTGTCAATGAAAGGCAGAATAGAGCAAACTTTTAAAGCAAAAAAAAACCAAAAAACCAAAAAAAAAAAAACAAAAAAACAAAAAAACAAAACCCACAAACCAGGAGAGGTAAGGCCAAGGGTAGGGGTGCCCAAAGGGACATATGCTATATGCTTCCAACCGTTTTTAATTCCTGGCATCCTGAGCAAGTTACTGCTTGTCAAATACTCAGAGGGCTTCCCTGATAACCTGACCTAGATCACAGCCAGCCAGCCAGAGCAACCATGAGGTTTCAGTACTAACCGGGTGCTAACCAACAAGGTGTTGGGTCCGACACCGTGGTCTAGTTCATAGGGACACCTGGGGCCCAAAGCTATTTCTGGGAATTTAGCTGTTTCTTAGAATTCAGCCTAGGATAAGATGGAGGTTATATACAAAATGGGGTCTCTGAGGCTAATGGGGCCTCTAAAACCCATCAGAGTTATGGTTCCTTTTGCTTTGGTGGGAGAATGATAGATTCTCAGGAAAACAAACAGTGCAGAATTCTAGGGTACTGGAGCAAGACTCCAAGTCTAGAAAGCAGTTAGCTAAATCTTGTTTAATTTGTAACCATTAAAATTTATTCCTTTCGAATTCTGCATGACATTATAACACTGAATACTTTACCCCAGGATTCTGAAAGGGACTGCCACTAGTAGGTAATTGTTATTATTTGGACAGTCTGACCAATGTGACACTGCAGAAAGAGTGCCTTTGGTAGACACTGGCTTACAGGGCTGGACTCGTAATGTTGCTGTGTTTATATCAACCTCTATGGGAGACAGAGAGGCTGAACTGATCTTAAGGTCTCATGTGGGGAGTTCATAAAGCGCAGTCTTCAGAAGTTTTGGATCCCAGAAGTGGTTTTTGTTTTCTCCCCTAAGGCTGTCTTTTCAGCCTTGGCTTGGTTTCGGCTACTATGCTAAACATCATGGCTGACAGTAACTTAGAAAGGAAAGCATTTGTTTCATCTCATGGTTTCACGTCAAGTTCATTCCCAAAGGATGCCAGAGCAGCATCCCGGAGGCTGGAACTGCAGAGACCACAGAGGAAAGTTGATGTCTGGCTTGTCTGCAGAGCACCACCCTGGACCCAGTCTTACATCCCCTTTGGCCCACTGCTTTCTGTGTGCTGACCTTAAGGAAACACTTCCTAGAAGATTTCATCTCACTGATGCTCATCTTGTACCAATTAAAGCTGATTCTTTAGCACTCACCATCCAGAAACCACAGATTCTTAATTCAAAATACAGGAATATTCCCAATGGACTACTCTCTGAGGGGCCTTCAGGTACCAGCCATGCTGCCATTGCCAGAAGTTATGAGCTTCAGCAGAGAACACAGAGGAGTCCCTTGTTGGACACAGAATCTGTGCCTTAGCTGAGGACTATCAGCTTTGGGCCACATGCCTGGCTTTTCTGGGTTGCCATCTGAGGTCTGAAGCTGGAAAGAACTCCCACAGTGGTTCAAGCTTGCTATGTTCCCCTGGAGAGTTTGGCCTGGATTCTAGAATTACACTGAAACTCAAAAATATTGTAGATGGCTTCCTAAAATAACAAAAAGAGAAAAAGTAAGTCAGAGACTCTTAAAGTAAATTCCTCCACGATTTATTCAGGCACAGAGCATGTTTGCTTGTTCCCTGGACCTCTGCTGTCAAGTATGAGCCCACAGAAGGTTGGCACTGCTCTTTTTGTATGAAAATTGTGTAGTGAGGGAAATAGAGCTGTCTGAGAAATTGTAAATAAAATCTCTAACCCTAGAAAAAGTATTCCAACATGTCTCATTTTTGGTTTCAGGGCCACTTTGTAAATTTAAAGATCATTGAGACATCCTACAACACAGAGTTTTTTTCGTGTTACATTAGGAAAAAAATTAAAATTCTTATCATCAACAAAATCATTGGACAGTGACACATTATTTTATGCTTCCCTGTTTCCCCAAAGAAAAGGAGAAGAATGTCTTCTATTTGCATTTTGTGAGTTCTTTAATTTCTGTCTCCATAGAAGCTGACTGGGATCAAATAATCCATTTTTTTTTTAAATTGACTCTGCTGTGGTCTGTTGTTTTCATTGAAGGATATGAAAAAAAGAGCCTGTTTTCTCACGTGGGTATAAATCACAAAGATAGGACCATTACGTTATGGAGGCCTCACAGCATTGGTGTAACTCCAGCAAATCTCCAAACCCACACTGAGAATCAGTGCCCTAGCAGTCAGGAACCAGGAAGGTTCAGATTTGAAACACAGAGGATCCATTCTTTCTAGACAGCGAAGGGCTCACTGGAAACTTCCAGTCAGCCACACACAGAGCAAAGATCTCTCATATCTATGTAGGAGGCATCCCACAAGTTGTAGCAACTAGTACACTGACAACTAATGACAAAAGGTATATGTTTATTGTTAGAAATACGTATGAGTTCCCAAGAAAGTGAGCTCATGATGCAAAATATTTTGACAAATCAAAAGTTTTGTCTTTGTAAAAGGATGCATACCTCCTTAGATATCAGGACTAGAAAGCCACCCAGGAGAAGGCTGGTGAGCTTTCATCCTAAATGTAAAGGGTCCAGTGCATCATTCTGATTGGTCAGAACAGAACAGGTCAGAACATCTTATTACATGGTTGCCTAATATGGATAGCGAAGTTTCTAGGAAGAAATGAAACCCAAGCATAGATGTTGATTTTAGGTATTGCTGACTCAGGGGAATTTCACCAAGTAGCATCTAAGTGTGACCTGTCTTAGCTACTTTGGATTGTAAAAACTGTTTCTAGGCAGGGCTGCATTCTCCGTCTCTAGGGAGGGCTTGGGTTGGAGAGGAAGGTACATTTTTCAATTCAGAATAGGTAGATATGATTCTCTCCTCATTTTTTTAGATTAATAAATCAGACAGAGAGAAGTAAATTTCCCAGAGTCACACAGCTAATAATGGTGGAGCTGGGGTTCAGGGTCAGGACATGAGTGGCCAGAGTCAATGTTCTTAGCCGGTGTACCATATTGCTTCCTGAAAGGACAGTGGCTAAGGGTTAGACTACTGTTTTTTGTTGGGGACACTGCATTCATCGCAAACTAGTTTTGAGGGGAAATTCTTTTCTAAAAGGACTCAGTTCCACATTATGCATGGGGCTGGGGGGTGTCACAGAATCTTTCTGGTTGGTTGCTCAGAAGTGTGGCTGAATACCTCTGCATCTATACACTATTGTGGGTGTGCTAATTTAGCAAATGAGTGACTTAACATATATTATTTATTTTTCAATTAGAGGTTAAGAAGTACCGAAAAGTTTCCCATCTGGCTACAATCAAGGTGTCAACAGAGTTCATGGGGGGGGGATCTATTCTCTGCCCTTTGCAGGCTCCAGGCTCCATTAGAGGTCCCTCGCTGGCAGCCTGTTCTTCTAGATTTGAGGCCAACAGTATAACATCTCTTTGATTTTAACTGTTCAGCCTCCTTCTACTGTTCCAAGGTTGCTTTTGATTGTACTGGGGTAACTCAAAGGGATCCAAAATGATCAAAGTACCGAAGTCCCCTTTGCTATGTGACATTTAGCTTGCTTTCTATTACTCTGATAAGACATCTGAAAACAAAACAAAACAGTTTGTCAAGGAAAGAGTTTATTTGGCTTACATTTCCATGTCACAGCCCACCACCGAGGGAAATCAGGGTAGAAACTGAAGCAGAGACTCTGGAAGTATACTGTTCACTGGCTTGCTCCCCAGTGTCTGCTCAGCCTGCTTTCTTATAACTCAGGACCACCGGCCTAGGGAGGCACTGCCCACATTAATCATTAATCAAGAAAATGCCCCACAGGCCAATCAGATGGAGAAACGTTCTCAATTGAGTTTTCCTTTCCCACATGACTCTACCTTGTGTCAAGTTGATAGAAACCTACCGACGTAGTGACATAATCATAGGACACGGCTACCTTTAGAGCTAATCTCTGCCTACAATGATGCAGAGTGAGGAGAGGAACTGGCTGTTAGGGGTTGGCAGAGCTTTGCTGGGCACAGGCTAAGTTTGGGTTAGGTCATTGAAGGAAGAGCCTTGTCATGAAGTGCGGGACTGACTCAGACAGTGCTGAGATGTGAGGTGTAAGAACCTTATCGTTGAGCTGGGAAGGTTCAGGCAGGAGACAGAGGGCAGTGCCTTCTGCCCTAGAGGGTCCCAGAATGCATACAGTTGCTGTCTGCTGGTGTTAGGAATGTGTAAGAGTTCAGCTAACTAACATCTTGGTCCTCATCCTGCTGTTGGTTGTTCCACTTTTCAAACTAACCAGACACCATAGAACCCACATTGTACCTCATGGTCAATCTCATACCAGTCAACTAGTTTTCTTTT
>JADRCD010189401.1:1348-40630 GCA_019843815.1 Montemys delectorum
TTTCTTTCTTTCTTTCTTTCTTTCTTTCTTTCTTTCTTTCTTTCTTTTTTTTCAGAGATGTCTGTGTATATCAGATTTATTTGCATAAGATGCTATTTTTCATATTGGTGCCATAGAAAATAAGACATAACGATCTCATTTACCCTTCAACACATTTATCTTTTGTAAGAGCTGTGCTTCACAAAGCTTTTCTCTGTTTGATAACTGTTTCCTTTCACAATTTTGACATAGACTTTCACAGAGTAAAATATTAATATTTTAATGGTGCTCAATCAACATATCAGCCTTTTTAGAACTACTATTCCATATAACCTATTCCTTGCAAGCATCTGCTTCACCCTTTCCTTTCGCATCTAATAGTCTGCTGATAGTCCCTGTTGTCTTGCAGCCACTGAAAGAGCTAAGGGTGCCAGAAACATCTCCCCTTATAATTCAGCCTGATTCTTTTAATGGTTCCCTTACCATCTAGTATGAAACACAAAAGCCTTACAGCAGCACAGTCTCATTTCCTTGTTTTAAAGGCTGCTTATCATAGATTTAACATTAATTCAAATAAAGGGGTGATGATAGAGTGATTCAGGCATGTTTTCTAAAAGGAAATTATTCTAAACCATGACTCAGTGCTGCCTCAAGGAAATGCTTGGAGCAAAGTGACATGAAGGACAGACAAGAGGCAGAGCCAGGGGATGACAAAGGAGGCATTCACTCATGATGGAAATGGCAGACTTCATTTTCCTTTGGAATTAGAAACCAGAAATTCTCAACAAAGTGACCTAGTAGCATATTAAGCTTAACCAGAATCATAAGTAGAGGTCAAAATCCTAAAGGGTTGTGTGTTCTTCCTGTACCAAGAAAACAACATTTCAATTCTGCAAAACAAATTTTGTAGTGACATGAAAGTTACTGTACATGCAATTGACAAATAAGTAAGGCATTGAAACATATAGGCACAAGCAATATCAACTTGCTTAATTTAGGTACAGCCATGCTGACAGATCTAGCCATTGGGGGCGAAACATCTGCAGTCTACAATGTCCTACTCTCAGACATTTGCTCACAGGCATGTTTTCATTGAAGGAGGTGAAGCTGAGGCCACCTTACCTCTAAACAAAGAGCTACAGGCAACTAAGTACTGTTAAAGCAGAAGAAACAGTCTTCCACAGGAAAGAACTCAGCAACTGATCATCCAGTACCAAGTAGTAAGTCTTGAAGACATATATATCATATAGATGCTAATAACAATATGAGGACCAAGCAAGTTGTAGTGGTGTACTTAGGAACACACACACACACACACACACACACACACACACACACACACACACAGAATCATGTGTGAGACTGTGTGTGTGTGTGTGCATAATTTAAAGAAAAAAAAGGCCATGCAATTGAAAAAGAATGAGGAGGATGTATTTGGCAGAGTTAGAAGCAAGAAAGGGAAGGAGGAAATGGTGCATTTACATTATAATTTCAAAAAATAAAACCTCAAATATCCAGAAAAAGCAGCATTACTTGGAAAGTAATTGGTATTTACTATTAGTCCTCCATAGTTCACCATACATACAAATAGTTCTCTTAACCCTCATAAAACTTTTGTTTTCTGACAGACACTTATGATGAGAGAAATTTCTGTTTTGACCAAAAGGCAAAAGTGTACTTTGCCTTTTGAAGATGGGAGGAAAGGAGAGAGAGAGAAACACACACACACACACACACACACACACACACACACACACACATGTGTGCACATGTATGCTCTCATGTACAATGTGCATGGCAATATAGAAAACTAGCATTCAGGAAGCTAAAGTAGGGGGCTCAAAATGTTGAGGCCAGCCTGGACTGCCTAGTCAGACTCTGTCTCAACAAACACAACATAGCTGGGTGTATGGCCTATACTTGTAATTCCAGCACATGTGAAGTTGAGGCAGGAGAATAGCTGTAAGCTTGATGCCAACCTGGGATACACAGTGAGTTTAGGTCAGGCTAGGCTACATAGCAAGACCATGCCTCAATTTCTGTGAATTCGAGGCTAGCCTGGTCTACAGAGGGAACTCTAGGACAGCCAAGGCTACACAGAGAGACTGCTTGAAAAACCAACCAACCAACCAACCAACCAACCAACCAACCAACCAACCAAAAAAAACCCAAAATACAAGCAGTGACAATCCCATCTCCACTCTCTGTACTCTCTAAACAGCAAAGGAGTTAAACAAAATGAAAAAGACAAAGGGCATTTTCTTCTCTCCTGCCCCCAAAAGGGACTTTTTCCTGTGCTCAAAGGGTATAGCCAGAGACCCCCACCCCTGATTTGCCTTGACTCCCTAAGCATTAAGGGACTTCATTGATAGAGGCCTGTAACTCATGAGTCTTAAAGACACCCAAAGTGTTCAGGGGGACTGAGTCCAGGAGTTGGCAACATGGCTTCAAGGATAAAGGGGTAAAGACACAGGCCTGACAGCCTGAATTTGATTCTCAGGACATACCCTGTGGAAGGAGGGAATCAACTCCCACAAGTTAATCCTCTGACGTCTGGATGTGTGCTGTGACACCTGTGTGCATTGCCCCTTACATAGACAAAAGGACAGTCCCAGGTTCAAGTCCTAGCTAACTTTCTATGTGACTTTCCCCACCTTTAAAGTGAAAGGGCTTACCTAGGCATGGCAGACACACAGTACTCAGGCCAATAGGAGGATCATCTCGGTCTACAAAGTAGGTTTCAAGACAGCAAGGATGGCATAAAAACTTTGTCTCATTAAAAATAATAATATAAAATGGAGATGTGGTGACCCATGTCTGCAATCTTAGTGCTTGGGAGGCTGAGGCAGAAGGATAGGAGATCAAAGCCAGCCACCTCTACATAGAGAGTTCAAGGTTACCCTGGGCTATAGGAGAAGCAAACAAACAAATCAAAATAAAAAGAACTGTTTTAGCTGGGTGTGCTGGTGTATGACCCTGAGGTTAAGGCCAACCTAGTCTATAGAGTGAGAGCCAGAACAGACAGAGCTAAGAGAAATCTTGTCTCAAGCAACAACAACAAAAAACTGGGTTTGTTTGTTTGTTTGTTTAGTTCCTTCAAATCCTGACCCTATAAGCTTTAACCAGAGGGTGTGGAGGTGGATGGGGCCATTGTCTAACAGTGAACCATCCAGCCTTGTGCCCATTGGTTTATATTCTGTCCATGTTCTGTCAGGGAGAAATGCAGTCCCCTTTCTGAGCACCACTCTGACTTTAATATACTAGTTTGCAGAACTGCAGCCCTGTTTAAAGCCAACTCTGTCTAACCTTTGCTACACTCACACAGTAGAACACAGCCACACACCCCAGCTAACCATTCTCCATTTCAACATACGTATGTGGCCTCAAACCTCAGGTCTTCACTGCCGCCCACTAACTCTACCGAGCACCCAAGGCCATTCTCTCTGCAGTTGTGCTACCCAGAAGATTCATTCCTCTCCCCTGGAAGCATCAGAGCCTCCTCCCATCTTTGCTCACTCAGCCAGTGACCTGGTTTCCCACTTGCTGACAAAACTGAAGCAACCAGAAGAGATAGTCCACCCACCGCCATGCCACCCTGCCTGCCACCAGCATCTTCACCCACATGGCTGAGTCTTCCTACAGCTACTATAAATGAACTATCACGTGCCTTTTTACCCCTCTGCCAGCTACTACCCGCTCTGTCTTGTCTGCACAAGGACATCACACCAGCTACACTCACCCCTTCTTTTACTTTGAGATTCTTTGTAGCTAACTTTTGCCTAGAACTCACTGTGTAGCCCAGGATGGCTCCTGTTCTTGAGTGCTAGAATGATAGGCATGAGCTACCACACCTTCCCGGTTTCCCCTTCTATTTATCCCCCCAGTCTCTACGGGCCCAGTCACATCAAGTTATAAATGTGATATACTTTTTCTCCTGTAAGAAAACTACAAACTGACATATGGATACAAAGATGCCACAGTGAAACCCATTATTCTATATGCTCATTTAAAAACATAATTTAAAAATTATAGGCGAGATGGCTCAGCAGTTAAGAGCACTGACTGCTCTTCTGACGAATGTTCTGAGTTCAAATCCCAGAAACCACATGGTGGCTTACAACCATCCATAATGAGATCTGACGCCCTCTTCTGGTGTGTCTGAAGACAGCTACAATGAATGTACTTACATATAACAATAAATAAATCTTAAAAAAATTATAAATCTATTCTTTTTTTCTCTTGAAAGGTTCTTATGATGTAGACTAGGCTGACCTTGAACTGCAAAACCTGCCTTATCCTTCCAAGTGCTGGGCTTACAAATTGAGCATCATTTTATATTTATTTGTTTCTGTGTATATGTGGATAACTTGTGGAATTTGGTTTTCTCCTTTTATCATGTAGGTCATCAGGCATGGTGGAAGGTGCTTTTATCCACTGAGCTATATCACCAGTCCTGTAACCTATTCCTGACCCCAGATCTCTGACATACATATCTCCCCTTTCCCCTTTGCAGAAAAAAACTCTGAAATTTCTCTGGCCCCTTCTTATCTACCTTTTCCACCCCCTCCTAGACCTCTCTAACCTTCACTTCCTCTTGTTAGTAGAGGTAATTTCTAATTTCTCATTTTATCTGACCTGTAGCAGCATTAGATATGATTGGTCCCCCATCCTCTATTTCCTCCTCTTCCTTCTTTTTACGGTGTTGGGATCAAACCCAGGGCCACATGTATATTAAGGATACAATCTACCATGAACTACACTACAGTATCTTTCTTTAAAAGACAAAAAGAAAGAAAAAGAAAGACATTTATTTTTCTTGCAATGTGAGGATGGGGAATTAAAACCATATTCCATGTTATATACAGAAACTGCTATCATGAAGTTAGGCGTGATGGCACATGCTTGGAATCCCAGCACTTGGCAGGTGGAGAAAGGAGGTTTGGAGTTCAAGGCCAGTCTTGGCTGCATATGGAATTCAAGGATAGCTTGAGACCATGTCTCCAAAACAAAAAAGCCTCCAAACAAAGTCAGGCATTGCTGTTCTGACTGATACACAGTGTCGTTAGTGTTGTAAGATGTATGTGGTACCTGTGACACTCCTACACCTGTGCAGCAGTGTATCCTCAGTCGAAAACTAAAGGGTAGTAACAACTAGAAACTGCTATGCATGCTTAACCTCATCCTGTCACAAAACAGAGACTGCACAGAGGTAAAGTCTCATGGCCTGTTCATGTATGTCTACTAGCTGTTATATATATTTGGTATCTAATACAATACATGC
This sequence comes from Montemys delectorum, assembly GCA_019843815.1. Taxonomy (NCBI): domain Eukaryota; kingdom Metazoa; phylum Chordata; class Mammalia; order Rodentia; family Muridae; genus Montemys; species Montemys delectorum. The sequence goes on from JADRCD010189401.1 coordinate 6,609, forward strand.
ATTCATGATGAATCTGTCCTTCAAACTGGGATTCTGTCTGTCTGTCTGTCTGTCTGTCTCTCCCCACCCTCCCCACCCCCTGGTTGACCTGCAGCTATATTATCTAGGTTGGTCTCAACTTGAGGCAATCTGCCTGCCTTAGCCTCCTGAGTGCTGGGATTACAGGAGTGTGCCACCATGCATGGATTGCAGTATGTTTATTTTAACAACAACGACAACAACAACAACAACAACTACCCAAATGATCTCAGTTGGTGGCACAGTTTCATGTTTCCTGCTGTTTAGGATAAAGGCCCTGGCCTCCTTTCCAGTTCCCCTTTCTTTCCCATCTGTACTTAATGGTTTTGGGGTCTCTTGGCTCCCCTTCAGAATACACCTAGAATCTGACCAGTTCCCCATCCCTCAATGCTTTCTCCCTGAATTATAAAGCCAGCTTTCTTATTGGCCAGTTTTCTGATTGGCCAGCTTTTTGACAGACTATCTGCTTCTGTCTTTGTCAACCCAGGATTTATTCTTTTTGTAGTTTTTTTTGACTACAGGGTTTATTCTTAACTAAGTGGTCAGCATAATCAGACTATGGCACTTGTGCTCAGAACCTTACATAGACTCCATCTTAGAGTGAAAGTTACAAGGCCTGACTGGGAACTTCCTCATCTCCTGCCTCCTGCTTTGTCCCTCTCTTGGCTCCACCCCACTGGCTGGATTGTTATGATGTAGGTTCATTAAGACAGTTTCCTCTGTGTCTGCAAGGCTTACTCTTCACCTTCAGGTACTGCTCTAGGGTTACTAGTCTTCTGGTTGACCAAAGGATTGAATATGGTACCTCTCTCTTCCACCTGCTTTTTTTTTTTTTTTTTTTTTACTTTGATTCCACTCTCCATATGTCTTTTACTGTCTTTTACATATGTCTCCATATGTCATTTACTGTTGCTACTCTTTTGCACTGTTTTCCACCTCCTTTCTCCAGTTAGCTTGGCTCACGTTTAAACAGTGGGTGACAGAGGTCCAGTGCAGTGGTAGAACTGAGAGTCGTGAACCAGGGCAAGGTACTGGAATGCACTGTCTAGTGAGTGGGCACAGTGGCAAGACCTGGGGATCTGATCTTATTTCAAGAAGCTTCCTAGTAAAGTGGGCCGTGGGAGAAGGCCTTAAAGATTGGACCAGACTTAGAAAAAGAACGAAGAGGAAACACGTCTAGCCTGAGATTGACTTGAGCAGAGATCAGACTTTCTAGAGGAGTGAAGTGAGGTAAGGAAAGAAAGCTCCAGTTGAAGCAATCTCTGCACCCCCTACAGACATCCTGCCAGCCTGGTGGGAGGGGAAACTCAGAGAGATCCCTCCCTCCCCTGGACCCTTTCCCATTCAGCTCACGTAAGAGGTCGCTCCACACGGCTGCCCTGGCCTCCAATCACCTCTCCCAGGGCCAGGAATGCTTGTCCTAGGAAATCCTGTGCCAAGATAGGGAGTCAGCGAGTTGTGAAGGGGCATGGAGTCCCAAGCCTTCCCCGGTGATGCTGCTGCTTTTGACTGGGATACTCCAGTAGTGTAAATGACAACCCCAAATGTTTTCTGTTTCTTGAGCATCTCCCAACCAAATTCTTTCCGGTGCAGTCCACTGCATCCTCACCTTCTGCAGGTCCCAGGAGGTAGGCAGGGAAGGAAGGAAGGCAGTGAATAAGGCCGGAGCAGACAGGAAGGAACTGGGGTAGGGGCTGGTAGGCCAGACGGGACAGGATCTAAGAAGGGCTGGTGGGTGCACGAGGGGGTGGGGGAGGAGGTGTTTAGGGAAGTCCTTTGACAGGTTAGCCTCTATGTGCCCAAGCAACCTGCCAGCGGCAGCTGGCTTACCGGTTTGGAGATATTGGCTTTAGAGTCGACGTTGTACCTGGGAAGAGAGTGGAACCAGTGTGGGGTGGGGCTGGGTGGGAGCAAGTCTGGAAGAGGTTAGGTTCAGTCTTGGTTAAGATTGTAGAGAGAGAGAGAGGGGCAGTGGACACCAACTCAACCTGGGTGTGGTTTGGGATGTGTGTGTCAGGGGAGAGGGTCATGCGTAGGGTGAAGCCAAGGAGTTGGCTTGACCAGGCTGGAGTCGCTCTGGAGGGAGCCGGAGGCCAAGGTGGAGTTAAATTAGAAGGCAGGGTTGTGGGCAGGGCTTATTGAGGAGGGAACTAGATGGATCTTGGGGGAAGGAGGCGCCAACTTGGGTGTGGGGGCGGGGTTAGGAACAGTGAAGCCTTCGGAGCCCGACCTGGGCTAAGGGGAGGAGCCAGGTAGCAAGGTGAGGTGAGGGCAAGAGCAGGCAAAATTCTGGCTGATCAAGGTTGGGAGAGGGGGAGGGCAAGACAGGATTCTAGGAGGAGCCTCACACATCGAAGCGGAGATTTTGCTTTTCCTCAAAGAAATAGTCGAGAACAAATTTGCGCACGAAGTCTGGGTTCAGTGTGTTGTCAATCACCTCGGTTCGTCCGAACTGGGCGGCAGGGAGGAGTGGGGGGGACACAGCATGAGCGCAAGGCGTGCAGTCGGGCTAGAGCTTCCCAGGAGCGGCCCTGAGCTGGGCTGGGGCTCGGGAACTCACCTCCCGCCACTCCTGGCTGGCCCGGCTCTGCGTGTGAAGCACCACCACTGCGGGTAGGGGCAGGGGAGGGGAGCTCGTCAGGTCGGCCTGCACCCCTCACCGCCCCACCCGCTCCTACATCCCGGGTTCCTCCTCCAGGCTCTGGAGCTGCTTACTGGGGTCCGACTTGGAGAATGTATCCAGGTCTAGCAGATTCCTAGAGAAAAGCAACAAACAGATGGACAGAGGGCTAGCTCATTCTGGCGCTCACCACCGTGACACAGTCCTGAACTGACTGGGCACCTGGAGACGTGGAGTGCAAATTGTACTCCCTCCCTATTACTATTCCCAATGACTGTTGGGGTCCACACTGCCAATATTCGGGACAGCATCAGAAATCTCTGCGAATTTGCTCTATATGTGCCCGCGCTGTCTCCAAGGTCCAGGACTGCGGCTCACCCCGGAACTTTGGTCCCGTGTGGCCCAGCTCTTTAGGGATTCCCGCAGCCCACCTTTTGAGCCAGTAGGCTTGGGTGGGGCTACCGAGGGAGACCCCTCTTTTATCCTGCCAGTGACTCTAGCCTTTAGCCTCGGTTCTCTGTTGCTCACTCCTGGTCGTCCCCTCTGTGCTCTAGCCCCCTGCCCACACTGAACCTGCAGCTGCGGTAGGCTGGGGAATTGCCAGTACTTAAACCCTCCCCAGCGCGGCCCGCTCACCGGCACGACACAGTAATTTCAATCTTGGTGGCCGGGACATTACGCTCCGAGGCTCCGCCGAGAGACATGACTGGTCCAATGGCCAAAGCCGCGTAGGGGCTGCGAGACCCCGGGTGCCAAAGCTAGGGGCAGAGGCGAGGCCGGCCCATGAGGCAGCGGCGCTCTCTACAGCCTGTGTGCGCTCCGCTGCCCGCGCCCTGACAGTGGCCACCAGCAGCAACGACTCCAGATGGCAGCACAGCCCCGCCCGGCCCTGCAGGCGGCCCCCGCCCCATTGGAGCAGCCTGGAGCTAGTCGGGGAAACTCACTCATATCCTAACTCTGACCTACACATCCTCCGGAAACATTACCAGAGTGTGGAAACCTTAGAACTCTCCATGGTTCTGAAACACTTGGGCTGGCGGGTGGGAGTTGGGAGCCCCTGTCTGAGCAGCAATCATCTTTCCCTCCCCCGGTCCATCTTGGTCTTTGGATATGAAGTTACATTTTCCCCTTAATATTTGTGTGGCCATGAACAAGTTACTCAATATTAATGGTTATGGCCCTAGTGGCAGCTACTGGCATACTTTAAGACAGGCTTAGTGACCTCCCGGGTATTCACATTGATGGCCTGTCAGATCAGGGCTCTGGGGGACAGTTCATTGGCACAGTACCTGGTCTACTATATGCAAAGGCCTTCGTTCCATCCTCAGTACAGGGTGTATGAGGAGGATCAGTGAATGGTGAAGAACTCTATGAATCCTGCCATTCATCACGCAGCCCCCTCCCTGTGCTGTGTCTACTGCTGTCTCCACAGCCCAGAAGCCTGTCCCTCTATTGGCTCAGGGTTCCTGTCCCAGAGCACTATTCAGGGCCTGCTAAAGTTGAAAGCCAGTGAGGAATCCTGCACAGAACAAGTAACTGTGATCAAGCCCACTCAGGTTGTTGACCCTACTCCCAACCCAGTCTCATGAATTTATATGCTACCCTTCATACGTTGACTGATGGGGGCTGAGAATTTGACTTAGTGGTAGAGCATTTATTTACTCATACACAAGGCCTAGGTTTCTTTCCCCAGCCCCCCAAACTCAAACCCTTCATTTAGCACAAGGACAGGCAGAGTAAAGGCTCTGAGCAGCTCTATGATGGTCACAATCAGATGAAATGCCAGAGAAAAGCCATTCAAAAAACTTGATTTTATTTTGTGATTAGTGTGAAATTGCCTCATTTTCAGTGCAGGTGACTCTCCTTCCCAGGAAACAAAAATTGCAGAGTGGGTTTTTTTTTCTGACGTTATAACCTCCATGAAGCTCTGGGAACCCCCTGTACCCTCCAACCCAGTTCTGAGAGTTGACAGTAATTGGAACACCAGGGTCAGTGGTAGGCAGTGACAAGAGTGGTCACCAGTCAGGAGGTTGGGAGGTAGAAAGTCCCATCCTCAGGCCTGCTCAGGTTTGGGGCTGCCATGTGTGCAACAGAGAAAGGGGATGGGAGATTTCCCCTGCTCTCCAAGGCCCCTTTTGCCAGGCATGGCTTGATTCCACTGAGGGCTCAGCTGAGACAGGGGCAGGAAATGGCTGTGGGCTGTCAGCTTTACAAGGCGCTGGTGCTTGTGCCCCGGAGCCCAACACCACGGGCAAACTGTTCTAGCAGGCCCCCAATGGCACCAGAGGGACTGGGGGCTGCTGCTCGAAGCCCCACTGTGCTGCGGTATGCAGCCAAGAAGGCAGACCGCACCTCCTGCAGCCGTGTCTCCCGGTCACTCAGAGCTGTAAGTCTGTAGGGAAGAGAGATGATATGTTACTATAGGACAGGACTCAACGTCATTCCAAGTGGCCTATCCTTGAATTTTCAACTGCATAAAGTCAGCATCTAGTGTGTGGTCCAGACTCCAAATATATGGATGGTCTCACACTCCCCTTACACATAATGAACTTTGAGTTCTCAGTCTCCTCTTCCACACATAACTTTTACTGAGGGGACCAACTCTTCCTGCTTTCTGCTAGACGATCAACCATTCTGGTGATGATGGGGAAGGTGGAGCTAAGCAGTGATGTATTTGCTCCAACACCTGTTGGTTCCCATTTCCTCTAAGAACAATCTGAGGTACAAGCCGTGTGTCTGCCAGTAAGGAGGCACTCTCTCACCCCTACTCCGCAAGATATGGCAACAGGTCAGCTGCTAACAGGCTACAGCTTTCTTGTGACTAGGACTGAACACCCTACCCTTTAGGAGGAGATTCAGCCACTGGAAACCTAGCTGCCCTGAAGAAGCCAAGATCTCCCAGTGGAAAGCCCGGGCTCTAGCTGAACCTTCAGTCCTGGGGCCTCCCAGGTAAACAGCTGGAAAGGTACTGCTCTGATTCTTCTCCCTTTCCTATTAGGACACTGATCATGGCATTGAGAAAGCCTCAACTTCTGGAAATAAGCACACACGACTCAGGCTTATCCATGTGTGAATTCCACACAGGGTTGCATGATGCCCTAGAGGGTCTGTAACAGAAGAGGTTTGAGGTTATTATCTGGTACCCATCCTCTGGACTCAAGGTCAGGTATGCACACATTCTGCTAGATGGTTGGCTGAGATCCCTTTTCAAGGGCCACAGACCCAGATGAGTCTCCACAGCCATCCACAAAGACTAATGAGGACACTAACTCATCACAACTTCCAAAATCCCATCCTTGGAATCCGTCTCCAAGATTCTGTAGAAGCAACAGCAATGTGCCCCCTTCCTAATAAGCCCATGTCCTGGGGAAACAGATGGAAGTCTGGGAATAGAGGACAGTCTCGAGGCCAGGAGGAGGAGGAGGAGGAGACAAGTCCCTAGGGAAATAGGCTGGTGGGAGTTTTCTGAGAGACAGAGAGAAGCAGCATGTTCTGGACAAAGCAAAGTCAGACTGATCCTACAGCAGCACAAGGAAAAGGAGGTGATGCCTATCCCTGAAACCCTGAACTCTCTGCTGGCACTGTGGGGGACATGTGTCCTTTCTCAGGCTGGAGGCCATGTGCATGTCTCTCAGCTTCTCTTCGGCTTCAGTGGAGAAAAGGTTGCCTCTATCCATACAATACAAGGGAAAGCCTAGGGTCTACCTGTGTATTCACATGGCCTTCTACCTTCAGGAAGCAGAAGGGACAAAGACCAATCTGTTTAGTGACAAGAAATGAAACCAAGACAGGGTAATGACGTCAGCAGGACAAAAGCAGGCAGTGGAGCTGGGATAGCAATTCTCTCTCAAGAGCTGTCTAACAGGCTTGGGGAAGTCAAGACTTGGAAAGTTCAAGACCTAGACTAGGAACAGAGCAGCTAGGATTTATACTGCTTCCTCCTAGCAAAGTCCAAGGGTGTCTTCACAAGGAATGGAGAGATCACATAATCTTCTGTCCTATTGAGAAGTTCCCAGATCTGGGGGGCTGGCTAGGAACTCAGAGACCACCTCAGACTTTGTATGACTATTTGTTTGGATGATCTGGGAATGCACCTGCCTGCTTCTGAGGTGAAGGATGCTAACAAGCAGGGAAGGGGTGGCCCATGCTGTCTCCAGAGAGGATTCTTTCACCACTCTGGCAGAATACTTCTTAAAAAGATCTAAGGACTTTCTATCCTCCAAAAACGGGATGGAAATGTGGCTTGCTTGGTTGAGTGCTTGCTTAGCATGGATGAAGGCGTTCCATCTTCAGAACACATGAATTGGGCTTGGAGGCCCTACACATAATCTCAACATATAGAAGGTAAAGGCAAGCTGATCAGAAGTTCAAGGTGACCTCTGGCTACTACTATACCAATCCAACCTAGGCTAGAGAGTCTGTCTCAAAAACAAACCCCAAAACCAAAAACCTAAGATGTAGCTTTGTGTCTTGGGACCTGGCTACCAGGGAGGCTGGCTAAGCAATGGATATGGAAGCCCTATCTACAGAGACTTCCCAGCTGTAGGGCTGAGACCTGGAGTATTCAGGGATCCAAGTGTCTGCCAAGCCCCTTCATGACTTCAGGAAGACCCTCATCTTTCCCGATTTCCAGAGTAGCTTGCCTCCAACCAACACAAGGGCTTGAATGTGGTGAAGATTCCAGTAGCGGTGATGGGGTGAGCGAGTCCCTAGCAGCTCCAGCCATCCCGACATGGTTGGAGGTGAGGAGGCTGGCTTACTGAAGGGCCTGTTATGTACATCTGAGGAGCAGGCTTTATTCCTGGGGCACTGCAGGTTCTCTCCTGCCTGACATCTACAAGCCACCACAGCTGGCAAGGGGAGATGTGGCTTCCCTCCCCAGAGGAAGAGGCATATGATCCAGCAGTGCTATCCAGTCCTTATTTTTGTCCTTAGACAAAAATGAAAGAGTTAGAGTAGAAAGGAACTCTGGGTTCTGCTTGGACTGCAGACCAAGGCTAACCCAGTGCCACTCTGCTCTGGCCTCCAACATACACCTACTTTCCTACCCCACTGTTCTGCTTTCAAAGGACTCTTATATCAAGGCAAAGCCTCACACATAAATAGAATCCTCTATAGTTACAGTCCAGCTAGCTTTCCCTCAGGGTACACCTGACACATCTGTGCATGGGCTTTTGGATGCTGAGAAGAGTGAACATGAAGCCTAACACTTCCTGAGCAGCCACAGGAGTCCTTCACTCCCTGAGGACCCATGGGCTGCAGACAAATGCGGGAGGGCAGAGGCCCCAAGCTGTTCCCTCAGGTCAGCCTCACCCTCACTGCTGACCAGCACTCCTGATTGCTCTCCAGCTTTTGACTTGGGCAGGGGAGTATCCTGCCTTCTCAAGCAAGACACTTACAGACAACTGTTAGGGAGCTCATCCTGGAAGCTGAAAGGGAGAGAGGAGTCTGTGTGCAGGACAGGCCGTTCCTGAATACTGCCACAGCCCGATACCATCTGCCAGCTGCCAAAGTCTGTGGAGAGAGAGGATCCGGGCAGGGGATGGTCCACTGATCTGGGGCAGAGAGAAGAGAGGGGAGATGATGTAGTCAGTCATATGCCTGACAGGGGTGCCCTGGGGAAGGGTGGGCAACACAATGGCCCTGTGCTACGGCTGTTCTGATAGAGCAGCTGAAAGCCAACTACTTTCTGCAAAAGAGCCAACAAAACTGGGTAAGGAGTGACTGAGAAAGAAGACTATGAGGTGTGCTGGGCCATGAGGAGTGCTCTGTGCAGATATAGAAGCCAAAGACCAAGAGCAAAGCAGGGCAACAAGAGGTTGCCCAGACCCAAAGCCCGTGGTAGCTGTGCCTTTCCTGGAGGCTGCTGCAATAAAGTAACTCCTCAACAGCGCTGTCAGAAGATTAGGCTGGGGCCGGGCCCAAGGGCAGCCATCCATTGTGACATGCATCTGTGTTGCGTGAAACCTAGGGCCACTGAGATCTTATGAGAAGGTAGGACAAGCCTTTTGGAGACTGGGGAGGGTGGTGACCTAGATGGAAGAGTGAGCAGACAGAGCAGACAGGTCCCCTTCTTCTGCAGCTCCTTCCAGGAGCCAGAGTTTGTATTCAAGAGTGCCACAGAGCAAATTCACGGCTATGCCTGGAGGGGAGGATGAATCAAATCAGGCTGCAAACTGACAGCTTCATCAGGCCTCTTCTGACAGGAGGGAGGTTTGGAGTTGGGGAGGGCGCTATGCTGCTACCTCCTCCCAACTCAGGCTAGGCTTTCTCCTCTGTCCTGAACAGCAGCTGACCTGTGGGCGTCTGGGAGGCTGCAAGTCAGTCTCTGGCATCAAGCCCAGAAGTCAATACATAGCCCAGGCTGGCCTCAAATTTGAGCAGTCCTCCCGTCTTAGCCTCTCAAGTGCTAGGATTGACCTTTAATTGTTTAACTCAAGAATAGCAAAACAGCTCCCACAAGGATCCAGAAACAGGACTAGAGTCTAAACAGTAGTGGGTCAGGAAGCAGGGGCAAAATACTTTACCTTACTGAGCTGCTGGCGTCAGTGATCCTGAGAGGACAACACTTCCCCCCTCCCTCACATTATTTAGCCAATTTTTTTTTTTTTTTAAATTTTACACACATTGGTGTTTTGACTGCATGTGTATCTATCTGTGTGAGGGTATCGGATCCCCTGTAACTAGAGTTACAGAAAGTTGTGAACTGTGTTGGAAATTGAACCCAGGTCCTCTGGCAGATCACCCAGTGCTCTTAACCACTGAGCCATTTCTCCAGCCCGACTGGCCAATCTTACTGTCAAGTACCCATGACCTAAGTACAGCTCTGCTGCTCTGTTTGAAAGAGGCCTGCAACAAACTATGTAGTCCAAGTTCACTTTGAATTCATAGCAATCCTCCTGCCTCAGCTTCCCACCAAACCAAGATACAGAGTTTCTTATCACATTTATGTTTATATAATCCATACATTCCACAGTGGATGTCAGAAGACAATTTGCAGGAGTTGCTTCTCTACATGTGGATCCTTGGGATCATTAGGCTGGGCACGTCATCTCATAGGCCTTATGAGGTTTTTTGAACTCAGGTTTGACTACATACAGGTTTGTCCTGAACTAGAAGCACCTTGAGAAGGGAAAACAAATGGCTTTCCACAGTAAAAGTTGCTGTGGAACACTGGGCCCTGCCACATTCATCACTGTGGTGACCCTCAGCCAAATGTGATGTCTTTAGAGATGAGAACAGGACATGGTCTACTACCTGACAGAAGTCATGAGGGTGCATGACACCAGGCTTTCTAGTTTCTAGAGAGATAAACCTCAGACCTGAGAATCACAGCCAGCCTCCTAGAGAAGCCTGCCCTGGGTGTTCTGCCTGTGCTGGGCCTTTAGCAGGACAAACCTCCAGGGGCACAGCCTGGCTCCTCAGTCTCCACAGCCTATCTGATGGCTAGACTCTTTTCCCATTTTTAGCATCTTATGAGGAAACAGCTTGTAAGACTCAAAGATTAGAGAGTGAGGGGTGAAGCACCTGAGCAGAGGAAGCTAGAAAGAGGAGACATTCCTGGACAAGGAATGCAATCAAGTTTCTCAAGCCCCAAACCTGGAAGCTCGCCCAAGGAATCACAGCCAAGCAATGTGTTACCGCCTAGTTCCCCTTAAGCACTCTGGTCCCCTGGTCAATTCCTTTTGCTTTCCAGAGGCAATACTAGGTAAGAGCACAGCAAGAGGGGATCCCTCTTACAGGACAGAAAACAGCTTTCAGTGAGCAGCCACTCTTGAGAGACACTGAAAAATTTCAAGAGTGAACATATTTGAAATTCTTACCTGAAGTAAAGTCAAAGAATAGGTTATGTAAAATAACCATTCAGCTCTTGCATTTGATGGACACTTAATACTTGGATTACAGCAGACTAAACAGCTAGAGACAAAAGGTAAGTGTCTTTCTGGAAGGACCTGTGCCTGTATACAAAAAGGGAGGAAGGAAGACCTGTACTGTAGTAAGCCCAGTATTTGGGTGACCTTCACCAGATTTAGGAAGGCTCCAGCCCAGAGCCCTGGGCTCCTTTACAAGTGTCAACAAAGCCTGCAAAGAAAGACGTCTGAATTTCTGCCTCCTGCTCAAGCACCAGAAAGAACATGGCCAAGCATCCTTTAAACTGGAGCTGTGAAGCTTTGTCCTAGACCAGGGGCCTGGACACCCTAAGCCTCTGCACAGGATGGTGGCTTCTTGGTAACAGTTTAGTTTTGTAGCTGGCCCCAGCCAAGGCCCAGTTCTCCCTACCTCCTGGCAGACACCTAGCTAAGGGCAGTTACAGCCAGGGGGGTTTTAGCTTCTAGTTTCTGTACTGAAACACAAAAAATATGGATACAAAGAGTACTGGTTGAATCAAGGCAAGAATAAATCTGGGTGAGGCACTAATCCTGGCCTTTTTTACCAGCTGTCCAATGCCCTGACATGTCTGGCAGATAAATGATTGATAAGAACAGTTCCTAAAACAAAATGGCTAGTTTCTGACCATTTGTGGTAAGAACAAGTATCATGCCAGGTATAATAGATACCTTACTTCATTATTCCCATTTTACCCTAATTTACAGGGCTCAGGGGTCACTGTTTCTGTTTGAGAATGGGGTGAAAGAAAACTGAGCTCATAGGGAACTGATTTTTTTCCCTCAAGTTGCACAGCTGGGAAGGCTAAAGCTGTGACTGAAATCAAGTCTGGCTCAAGTCCATTCCAGCCAATTTTCCTTAAAAATAAAAAGACAGGGGCTTGGGGCTGGAGAGATGGCTCAGAATGTTACAAGCACTGACTGGTCTTCTAGAGGTCCTGAGTTCAATTCCCAGCAGCAACATGGTGGCTTACAACCATCTGTAATGGGATCTGATGTCCTCTTCTGGTTGTGTCTGAAGACGGGAGCAGTGTACTCATATACATAAAATAACTCTTAAAAAAAGAGAGAGACAGGGCCTCACCTTGGAGCTCTGGCCAGCCTACTCACTAGGCAGACTTCAGACAGGTCTACTGCCTCAGCTTCCCTAGTACTCGGATTAAAGTCGTGTGCCACCACTGCAGGCTGATTTTCCTTCTTAATACGAGGAAGGCTAGCTCATGAAGAGGTCTTTTAAGTGTGACTGGAAGAAGAGGCCTTCATGAGAGCCTTCTGTGTCAGAAAGGAAAGCAAGGGGAGTCTCAGGAGCTGCCAGCTGCCAGCAGCCACTGTGGGGAGAGGGAAAGAGCTGGCCAGAGGAGCATCGAGAAGGAACCACAGGTAAATAGGTTTGGGGCCCAGATAAGACTATACCTGAAGTACCTTTTTCACTTGGCTCTTCTGTTTCCCTTATTGCTTTCTGTAAGTATCTCAACTAATCATGCTGCCACAGAATGTCTGAAAGTAGCTTCCTGTCTGAAGAATCTGACTACAGATTAGAAAAAGGAAAGCCGTTTACCAGGTGGCAAATGACGTGTAAGGAATATCTGAGGCAGGTCCTGGAATTTAAGTGGCCTATATGTTACCGGATCCAGATTCATCCTCTTGACACCAATCATAAAGGCAACCTGGGATGCATGTCAAGGATGGCCCCATGGCCTCTGCCCAAGAACCTGGGAGGGGGACTCTAAACTGGCCTTTCATTTTTTACATTTGAGCATGTCAGCCCAACAGGGCTCCTACATTCCTCCATTAGCTCATGGAGAAGTCTTGGGGCTCAGTCTTCTCTCCAAGGTCTCAAGCTGGGATTGCCTTAGGTATGTTAGTACCCATATTAGGCCTGGAGCAGGACAACTGTGTGGTGCAGAGAGCAGCCAGTCTTCTCTGCTACATAAAGACAGCCTGGGACAGAGCTCACTGCTTTATAATGAGCAGGTGGCAGTGCCTGGGGAAGCAGCTAACTGGGCAGCAGAGATTAGTTCCTGTGTTGCTACTTAGCTATTCAACCAGGCTGTTGGGTGTCTCTCAGCCAAGTTCATCTGCTCTTCAGGCAGCTTGGCATCAAGCTGGGCTCAGTGGTGGCACCATCTTCCTTGGTCATGGACAGCACTGTGCCAGAACCCCTACCCTCAATCCTAAGGAGACATAAGAGCAAAGATTTAGGCCATGCCAAGGTGGAGCAGGGTGACTTCCTCAGTAAGGCTGAAGTAGGCATGTATAATCAGAGCCCTGTGGCTGATTATACAGTGGGAGTGAAAAGCCAAAAATTCACTGTTTTCCCATTGAAAAATGTGGATTACAGCCTGGTAAGAATCAACACTCCACAGAACTTCCCTCCCCACTTCATGAGCAAAGCCTCAGATTCCTCTCATGGGGTCCCGCTTTACGGAAGACAAGCTTAGAGAATGTGGAGCACACTCACATCAGCAGTGATTGTGGCAGTCAGAGAGCTTTCCTAAAGGGGTGTGCTCCATACAGAACTGCCTGGAGCACTGATGACTTGATTGGCTACTGTTACCTAAGAGGCAGAGTAGCTAATGATTGCATCCCTCAGGCACTTTAAGATAAAGGAGACTAAATTAATTTTAATGTTAATGGAAACACATAATTAGAATGCTCCAAATCAGAATAGTGTAGTCTTTCAAAACTCTGGCAGCAGATATCCATTCAGCACTGTATTGCCTGGCTAGCTGGCCTAGCTCTGGGTGATGCTCACAACATCTGCCCCACACAGTGTATCCAGCCCCCACTTAAGTCCATATTATCTCTGGCCTGGCCTTGGGGTATAGGGCTTTGAGGTTGGACGTGGATCCCCCAATACTCCTCAGCCTCTCAGAGAGAGGACATTTGTAGCCATTCTGGATGTAGGAATACTGACATGGGAGTTGTCTACAGTTGGGGCAAGGCCTACGTGGCAAGTAGCTACACAGGCAGAAAAGGAGGCAGGGACCACGAGCAAGAACCTCAGCTCAGACAGCAACCAGAGTAGCCCTAAGGACAGCCAAGTGCAGATGAGGGGTCACAGCAACAGGCATACATGCCAGCCCCACGTGTAGTATGCGAACAGGCACAGGCAATGTGGGCTGTCTGCCTGGCCCTGGCTCTATTTAGTCACAGCCACTAAGTCTCCAATGGGCTATAGCCTTGGCTTAACAAATATATCAGGGTTTACAGATGGCACAGAGATGAAGGGCTCACCTGTAGGTAGGGCACATGGGCCATCTGTGGCCAGAGCAGCTGGCATCAAGCTTGCTCACCACTCACTCATCTGCTCTGCCTCCCCAACGAAGACACTTTGGCTCCTTTTACTTCACTGTTTCCTACTGTCCAGTGAGTAAAGGAGAGTACCAGAAGATTCAACCTTTTAACAGGCCTGATACCAAGGAGGACAATGAGCTAAAAAGCTACATGGACACAAAGCTACATGGCAAAGCTGGGATCAAGTCTAAGTGGGATTCCAGAGTTCATGTCCAGTTTGCTAATCCTTTAGTGACCTCTCGGCTCTACAAGTGTGCTGTTCTCTTTAGAAGAACATTATTCTCTATAATTCTCTATAATTTAGGCAGGAAAGCAATCAACACACTCAGTCATTCTTTGGAATATGAGATGGGACAAAGTAGGCCCATCAGCTGGGAAACGCTTTTCCCCAAGGGCCAGACCACCCCTACCCCAATTTACTGGCCCTGGTGTACACTCAATTTAACTTTACCTAGGAGGCAGCAAGCTGGCCTCACTGTGGCACACCTGTCCTGGCTCAGTTGATGATTTTCAATATATATTGCGTTGCTGTGGTTTTCCACAGTCAACAATCTTGTTGATCCCTTCTCTGTTGTAGCTTTTCCATCAGTGTGGACATAGGATGTGAGATATAATGAATCCAAAGTGTTCCGACCCATCTTGATTTATCTACAACGGGTAGTCCAGAGGCCTGAGATCTTCCAAAGGTGACGCATGGTAACAGTCCTGACTGTCACTAATTGTTTGCGTACCCATGTACTCCACAGTATTCCAGGAAACAATTACAAATGTTTGTACAAACCGGTGAAGGCTCTGTGCTCCAACAGCAATCAATCCTTCAAAGAGTGGGCCTGCTAAGCATCCACTTCCTTCAGCTCCTACCCATATCAAGGCACACAGCAAGGAAACTCAGCTAGCTTAAATGTGAGATACCCCACTTTCAACCTCGATAATGGAGGAAGGCCAGCCACATCCTCCAGTGGGCTCCTTACCCCCTTGAGGTTCCTCACCTGGGTTTGGGGACCTCAAGAGGACTGCTGCCCATCCTGAAAAAGTTGTCAGAATGGTTTGAGGATGAAGAACTAGAAGACTTGGCTTCAGTGAGCCCATGGTGTGAAGGTAGGCGCTCCTCAGAGGGCTGTGGCCGGCTCCAGAGCACACTCTGTGGGGAGGATGAGTGACTCTTCCTCCTGTGGCAGAAGAGCAAGGCTGTCACAGCTGGACCTCCAGAGTCACTTTGTCTATGGGGAAAATGTCATACACAGTAGGCACGAATAGTTGGCCCTCTCCCAGGCTAAAGGCCATAGGCAACAAGGGCTGGGACTTGTTATCTGATAAGCTAAGACAGTCAAATGCACTGGCCTATTAGCCTCAGATCATTCGAGAATATTGTTCTTAGCGGCACACTAACTGCTCCATTCCCTCATTCACAAGTGCTACACAAACTCTGTCATGTCTAAGGAGGAAGACAAAGGCCCCAGATCTTGCCACATCTCAGTGTGAGGACCCTCAAAGCAGGTTCCTTACCATCACATACCCACCTTTTGTTTTAGGATGGCCCCACACATCCTGGCACATTGGATAGGTGCTCTTCCCTTTCCCCCCTTTTCACTGCTGCTCCTTGGTCCCATTGGGAGCACCAGCCCTTTATGCTCCAGGGCTACCATGCAGTGCCCCTCACCAACCAGATGGCTGGGTTCTGAGGCCCAGTACTGACAGCAGGGGATGAAGCTATGTTCTCAAGCCTTCTGTCAGAGCCCTTTTTGTTCCTGAAGCTACAGCCTGGCTCCCCAGGGCTGGTGGCCTTGGGCCACAGCTGTGAGTTTACAGCTGTGTCTCAGTCTGGGCCCTCACCAAGCTGCCTGAGTTGGTGCTCCTGCCGGGGCAAGTTCCACAGTCTCATAGCTGAAGCTCCCCACAGCTCCAGGCGAGTGCTCCAAGACCAGGGAGAAGTCACTGCTAAGGCTGGTTGTGCTCCCTCGATCTCTGCGTCCTGAAAGCAGCAGAAAACCAGCATGCTACCTTCCCCACAACCAGTCCACTCCCCATCTCCCATCTTTTCAACACTATATGGCTAGACGAAAAAGCTTCTAGCACAGTGGCCCATGGTGAAGAAGTAAAGCCTGTTAGGGGACAGGACTCACTCAACATGCAGATATCTTCCACAGTGAAGCCTGCATCCCGAGTTGGCAAACTCTTCCTCCTAGAATGACAACCCCAAGCAGGACATTTCAGCTGTAGCTGGAGTTTTCTGTTCTCTCCTCCCGACTTTGCCCAGCCTGAACAAAGTTCCAAATCCTGGCACCTATTGGAATAGGCCCTACCAACAGTGTGTGCCACTTCCAGGCCCACTTCCAGGATCTACCAGTTTGGCTCTGCTGGCCACATGTTCCAGACTGAAGTCAACCTAGCCTGCTTTTTCTTACCATCTTGGCTATTTGGAACACAACTATGGCCCAACAAGTGGTAAATTTGGGGAAAGACGACAAGTCAACTCGCAGGATCCAAGTTCTCACTGGAGTTCCAGAGCAACTGCCAGATGTATGAGACTGTTCTCCAGGCTAGAAGCAGATTTCTGCTCCACTGTGCAGATGTCCAGGCTGGTTTTGAACTCTTAAGATCTGCCTGCCAAATTCTGGGACTAACCGTGTGCACCATGATGCTCAGCCAAGTATGATTCAGTTTTTAAAGGGTCATATTCTGAGTTTCTTCTTTTTTTATGGTACAAAAGCTTGAACTTGGGGCCTGGAGCATGGTAGGCAGCACTCTACTACTGAGCGACATCCCATGCACAGATGGCCTACTACAGCGCTCAAGCTTGTGAGGAGTGGCCAGTCCTCCTGTCCACAGGCTTGTTTCTTCCTACAGCATCACCAGCTCTTTCCCATGGGAGACTACTCATTTCCTGTTCACTTAGGTCCTCAGGATGGACACTTGGCTCTAGTGTTCAGGGTATAATGGCAATGCCCTACACTGTGGAGGAGTGTCCCTTGAGTGCCTTTGCCTCCCTCCAACTCACCTCTGGGTCTTCAGGCAGAACTCTTCGGAGGTAATATGCTTCAAAAAATTGAAGCAAAAGAAGAAAATCTGAAGGAGTGAGAAAAAGGAGAGCACAGTGAGAAGCTAGCCTTCCCCAGTGGGAAGACAGACAGCAGAACACGCAGAAGAGTACTGCTGGCTGTTCTTGTTAATGCCTCTTTTGGGGAATGACCTTCTTTGGGGACCCTGCTAGATCTTCTGGTTTATGACTGATGTGGGTGATACAGAGGGCTCAGTAGGGTTAGGCAGGTGCCTATGGGCTTGGGGTAGAGAAGATGTAGTGTGCTTCTTTTCTGAGAACACACGTTCTCAACTTTTACAATAAACAGCAGCAGTTAGCACTTCCATCTAAGAGCCCAGGGAGAGCTACTGACAGGGAAAGACAGCTGGGAGGGAGAGTATCTTGGGCAAGGGGATTATAGTGGATAAGGCAGGACAGAAGAGGAAAGGCATTCCATGGGGAGGGGTGCACCAGATACAGGAGCAGAGCTGGGGTAGGGCAGCCATGGTCTGGCTGAGCCTATTACGCTCTGGAACTGTGAGGCCCAGGTCTTCAGTGTAAAGTGGATACAGGCAGGAGACTGGCTCTGGCAGCACACCCATTCCCATGAGCAAACCCCAGCCAGTGCCCTAGTCCTGTGGCTCTAGAGACATACCAGAGACTTTGCTTTATTTCACCTGCACAACACAGCAGGCCATATACCAATCAGTGATCCCAAAGGTGCAACCCACGAGACTCAGGGAAACACCCATCCATTCCCACAGGGCCCTGTAAGATTCCTTCAAACAAAGGCAGAGGGTTGCTCAGATCTGGTCATTACATAAAATGGCACAGGTGTTTCATCAGACTCTTGAGCCTTTTAATGTGCTAATGTATCCTGGAAACCTCAAAGATAGAAGACAGGGTAAAGAAGGCACTTAACAGCTGTTTTTAGCTTGCTCTATTACAGAGGTGTCTCTAGTCTGCTGAGGTAAAAGTCCCAGCCCTCCAGTCCCAGAGACCTACGCATACACTGAGGGACTTGAAGGGTGGGACTCAGAGCCCAGTCCTCTCAGTCTCATTTTTGCCCTTATTCTCTGAAGGTAGCATCTGGCTTGCTCTTGTGGGGAAGAAGATGGAGTAGAGGACAGAATGTCCTAAAGCACCAGCAAAATCTCCAAAGAGGCTACAAAGAGGCCTTCCGCCCAGATTTCAATGCCAAAGGCTCTGCCTCTGGCAGAGTTCATGGGGCCTCTGAGGAACAGGCTTATGAGCTCTGCAGGCGCATAAGTGCTCAGAGAGATTTAGAAGGGAGATGAGCAGCTGGGCAGAAGCAAGAAAAGAAAGCTGGAGATAAGATGCCCAAGAAGGAAGCAAGCTCAGGAGAGGGAGGGAGAGGAGGATGCTTCTGGAGACTGTGGGTGGGTGGAGACAGAACCAACACTGTCATGATAGGTATCTGTATCTCTCAGTGAGACACCAGGAGACTCAAGGTGAAGCATGCTGCTCAAGGTCACCTAGGCAATAAGCAGGACCAGTAGAGAGACACTCAAGCCAAACTTAAGATCTGATGTTGGGGGAACTACAAGCAGGCAAAGATGTGGAAAGGGCAAAGAAGATAGAGGAGGCAAGGCAGAAGTGGCAGAGGAATCTGACTACACTGAAAAGAAAGGACAAGGAAGACCTGGAGGCAGCCTACAAATGAGAAGCAGGTGGAACCCTGGGTGTGCAAACCACTGTGGAAAAGGGAAGGATTGAAGACAGAAGCACCCCATGTTTCAGCTTTGAGCATGAAGTTATAGAAAGCAACTTGTACACTAGTTCCAGAGCCAAGTGCAGAAAGAAGAAAATTAGCCTAAAATGATCATAGTAGCTGTGGCCAGAATTTTCTCTGTGGTACAAAGGGAGCCCGAGGTCCTCACAAGAGGATCTGTGCTCTTTCTTTTCCCACCACATTGCCTGAGGGAGGGAAGAGGATGGTAAGCTCATCCAAGCATCCTGTGTGGAGAAACTGCCTTCATAGCATGGCAACCAGAATGAATGTCCTTCTGTCTTAAGTGTAGTACACGTCTATGTGGGGTACTTACCTCCTCCCCTTTGCTGAGCCGATCTACCAACATGTGTCTGAAAAAGAAGAGCAAGAAGGTCAAAGCACAACACAGGGCTGAGGGAGACATGTGACGCACAGACAGACTAAGTCTTTGGCACCAACGCATCATGTGAAGCCTGTCAACAACTTTGAACCTTTCCAAAGGGAGCCAACTTTTTTTTCCTCCAGCTGTTTTCTTATCCCTGTTCCTCATAAGAAAAGCTAACAAGCCATGCATACACCCCTTACCCAAAGAGGAACCAGTCATAGGCCACAGTCAGGTAGAGGATCTCAGCAGGCTTCAGGGATGTATGAATTAGCCCATCCTGGAAGACACAAAGGGCGGCAAGATCAGAAAGCTGCCCTCCTACCTAGTACAGGCCATCTTGCTCCAGCAGCAAACCACACCATAGACTGGGTGACATGACCACCGTTACCCTACCCTACCCCATTCCCCAACCAAGAACAGTGTTAAACATGACACCTGCTGAATGTGCCCTCATACCAAAGCCTCTCTGCATCTTGGAGACAAGACACCAAAGGGTAGAACCTAACAGGGTCTCTAAATGCTCCCTGACTCCAGCTCATTCATACTTACAGCCCACAAGGAAAGGCGTAGAAGAGAGATGAAGAGGGGGGTCCGATCCCAGCCTGAGATACAGTGTACCAGCAGCCCGCTGTCATCTGTTGTAGAACAGGAGCACCAAATGAGAGAAACCAGACAGAGTTCTGCTGAAAACCCTGTCTGAAAGAGGCCTCCACAGCCTGGTGCAGGCCAACTTAGTGTCCCTCTTCCCCAGGGACCTGTCCAAAGTTATTCCTCAATCTCACCTAGAAATGAGTGGGTGGGAACATGTGTCTTGGCTTCTAGCATCTTAGCTAAAGTTCTCTTTTTAACTGGGTTATAATTGTGTGTGTGTGCACGTAAGAGTTAGTGCACAGGTCAGAGAACATCTTGTAGGAATTTGTCCTCCTCTTTCTGGGCAAAGCACCCAATTCATGGAGCTTGTGCAGCAAGCGTGTCTTTAAGCTCTCAGCATATTCCAGGTAGGAAGCCAGCCCAAAAAGTCTCTTTGGGGGATTCACAGAGAGGTGACCCCACTTTCCGAGCCAGCACTTTGCAGGCTTGGGACACCAGGAAACTTACCGTCCCTGTTCATGATGAAAAGCAGCAGTTTCAGGTAGTTTTGTGTTTGTTGCACCAGGTCCCAACTCTGTCAGGCAAAACAGAAAAGGGATTGAGAAATATATACGACCAGGAATGCACATTTTAAATACTACCAAAAACAAAAAAACCAAACCACTGTCTGTGCATGGTGGCATGTGCCCGTGACCTTGGCACTCACTTAGGAGGCAAGAGGAACATGAGTTTGAGGCCAGTCTTGGCTACATGCCGAGTATCAAAACAAATACAAATGCCAGCTAGGGTGTGGGTCAGTGGTAGAACACATGCTTTACATTTAAGAGATGTTGGGTTCTGTTCTAGCACCAAAAATCTAACAAATATGCTGTCAGGTGTGATAGTATGCTCCTGTAATCCCAGCACTTAGGAGGCCAGAGAGGAGGATCAGTGAAATTCAAGACCAACTTCAGCTACACCAGCCTGGGTAAGAGACCCTATCTCAAACTAACAAATGGTGCCAAGCATGATTTTTTTGGGCAGCAGTTCTATATAGCTCTTGATCTTCAGCTCCAGGCCGCAAACCCCAAATACCTCGAGACTCATTCCTCATTTCCTTGCATCCATCTCCCTACACCCACCCTTGTGCAACCTTATGTTTTAAGAGTGAGCAAGAAGTCTCGGGCTGGTGAGATGGCTCAGTGGGGAAGAGCACTGACTGCTCTTCAGAAGGTCATGAGTTCAAATCCCAGCAACCACATGGTGTCTCACAACCACCCAAATGAGATCTGACGTCCTCTTCTGGTGCGTCTGAAGACAGCTACAGTGTACTTACATATAATAAATAAATCTTAGTTAAAAAAAAGAAGTCTCAGCAGGTGTTCTCAAGCCACCACATGCCAGTGGCTTCTCAGTCCAAGGGCCCCAGGGTGGATGGATACTGTTTGCAAACAGTCATGTAAGAGGCATTCCTTGATCTGCACCACACAAATACAGACCTCCTCAATCACCCTCTCACTCGCCTTTACTGCAGCTTACTGCATAATCACGCTTGCGCGCGCTCTCTCTCTCTCATCATTAGTGTTTAACTGTATGCACGCATGTGTGTATGCGCGCGCACGCGCGTGTGTGTATATTTGTGTATGTGTGTGTGTGTGTGTGTGTCACACCCTAGGGTTGAAGAGCACTGGCTGCTCTTCAATTTCCTGCACCCAAATCTGTAACTGCAGTTCTGAGATGGCTCAAGGGAATGTGATATCTTCTGGTCTCCTTACACACTTGTGGCATTGCACACAAGTGGTGCACAGGCATGCATGCAGGCAAAACACCCATATGCATTAACAATTTAATTATTGTAACACTACATTACATGCAGTACTCCTGCTGTGGCTTGTGTGTGAAGGTCAGAGGAGAACTTTGGGGGATCAATTCTCTCCTTCTACCTCTGCATGGGCTCAGGGGATCAAACTCAGGCTGTCAGGCTCGACACCAACCCTCTTTATCCACTGAGCCATCTGCTGCCTCCTTTCTCTTTTTTTAGTGATTGTCTTCCTATATTATCCTAGGTTGGTCTGAAACCCAAGTTCTTTCTGCTTCTGCTTCCTTAGTGGTGGGATTATAAATACGTACCACCATGCTTACACTGCACTGTCTTTTGATGAATAATGTACACAGTGGTTTTTTGTTTGTTTTTAAAGTAAGAGGCTCATTGAGTGGGAGTCAGGAAATACATACATGATGCCAAGAATCTGTTCAAGATAAGCAAAAGGGCTAGACCAGGCACTGTGGAGCAGCCCACTCTCAATCTGAATTCCATTGAGGGGTCTGACCCAGTTCTGCAGAGCCGTTTTCCCTTGCTAGGGACAGCCTCTGCTCTCTCAGGACACAACTGCCTATCAGCGTTCGGGGCTGTGCAGAGAGGGTGGTGCATGCCAATGAGAGAGCACTTCCCTAGGGGAAGGGAACACGGCACCTGTAATTGCAATGGTTTTCCCAGGAATTTAAAGCAGACTCATTTACCTGACCCTCCTACGCCCCCAGAGAGTTCTGACCCACTTTCAGCAGCTCCAGAGACCTGCTGCAGCATTGTGCTAATAAAGCTATTACAAGCAGGAGCATGAGGGTCTCTTATGCACCTGGCTCAACATGTAAGACACACTATTGCCAAGAGATTTCCTGAGCTGGGATTCTGCAGAGTGAGGAAGGAAGTCTCAGGTTAGGTTTGCTATGAAGACAGCAGCAGCAAGGGGAGGGCTCTGCAGAGTGACAAGCAGTGCAAATCTAAAGGAGACTTAGATCAGGAAGAGACACAGCATGTTCCCAGGGCTGGGCCCAGCTATCTGTGGGGAGGGCCATACTGGGGAGACCCAAAGCCACACAGATGGGCTGAGGGATGGGTCTGGTACCACCAGACTCTAAGGTTTATAGGGGAGATGAACAACAGTTAAAATCACAGAGAGGTATAGCACTAGAGAATTTGGGACCCCAAAGCTAACATGCAGAGAGGACAGAGTGTACTACTGGCTGAAGATGATAAGAGACTCAGTCAGACCAACTGGCTTGTCTGTTCAAGGATGAGTTCCTTTGACATGCCATCCTACCACCATCACATGCCTGGAATTACACTGGGGTCCGTTTTCTGAAACCAGCTAGTCAGCAGCCTGCCTCTCAATGACATGAGGGCACTCCAGCATGCCAGCTCAGGGATCCTAATGAGGCCTGGAATAGGGCTGCTAAGCCTCATTTCTAGGGAAAGTCTGCTCAAGGCCAGAGAGCCCAGCTGCAGCACCTCTCACTACTCAGCAGAGCCCTTCCTTCCTCCCTCCCTAGAGGAGACCAAGCACACATAGCCCCTCCTGTCACCTGAGGTGAGTCGTTCACCAAATCTAACTGGCACCTGCATAAGGAAAACAACTGGTTCCAAAGGGAACCAAAGCTTAGGGTCAAGGCCATCTGAGAGCTCCGCACACAACAAACCTGGGCACTTGTAGGCTCCCTTTGGTCATTTAATATGTGAAGCCACAGCCCAGGGTGCAGGAACCCCAATGAATAGGACCAGATGGATTTTCTCTCTAATGGTCCTCTTATAGAAACACTTGTGCAGGGGACACTGACATCTCGTTCCTGCATGTACGTACCCAGTTGCCTGAACATCTAAGCTGTGATAAGATAAAAATCCATGCTGGAGAGATGGCATGGTGGGTAAATACACTTGTCATCAAGCCTGATGGCCAGGGTTCAATGAACTGGAACTTCGATGAGAGAGTTTTGAGACAAGGTCTTCTAAATTGCTCAGCTGGCTTCAAACTTTCAATGATCCTCCTGAGTAAGGGATGACAGGCATGTGCCCCAATGCCTAACTTTCTGTGTGGGGACATGAAGGAGATACACAAGCTGTGGGTCTACTGTTCTCATAGAGCTTACAGAGCAGCTCTCTAAATCTGACTACAGTTCAGTGGAAAATTCCACGAGAGATACACCCAGGGGGTTAATGGGAAGGTAGATCCAGGCATCCAATCATCAGGGATGGGAAGAGGAGGCAAATCAGGAAAGTCTTCCTGAAGCAGACACAGAGCCAAATCCTGAAGGGCAAGGTGTCAGCCAGACAGAAGGAAGCTGAGAAGAGGGCAGCTAGGCAACAGAACAGGACTTGGGAAAGGTGACAGAGAGCTACTTGTCCTGTCTGAGGCAAGTGGAAAGCAGCAAGGGACTCCCAGCAGCTGTCAGCTTGTGACAGTTAAACAGTGTGGAGAGCCAGCTCCATCTTTAAGGTTTCTGCCGTCAAATGAGGTCAGGCAGCTCTGCACTTCTAACAGAACACATTAAAAAGGAAAATGAAAAGCTGCTAAGCCCAGATGTGGAAAAACAGACTTCATGAGGTTCCCTGGAAACAGATCCCTCTGGTGGACGAAAATCATTGAGTTACATTCAGAAGACAACATCTCTAGGTCAAAAGCAAGTAAGGAGTGCTGTATGTGATGGTGGACACCTGTAAGACCTCTGAATTCAGGCTGGAGAGATGGCTCAGCAGTTAAGAGCACTGACTGGTCTTCCGAAGGTCCTGAGTTCAAATCTCAGCAACCACACGGTGGCTCACAACCACCCAGAATGAAATCTAACGCCCTCTTCTGGTGTGTCTGAAGACAGCTACAGTGTATTTATAATGATAAATAAATCTTAAAAAACAAAACAAAACAAAACAAAAACTTCTGAATTCAAGGCTGGCCTGATGGTCTACACACAGAGTTCCAGGTTGACTAGGACTATTCAGTGAGACCTTGTCTGCGGGAAAAAAAAAAGCACATGCAAACAGACAGAATTGACAAGCAGTTCCTCTTTGTCTGGGCTGGGGGATGTCAGAACACGACAGCAGTTGCACAAGGGCCTCAAAGGATAGGAACAGAGTCCCTTGGTCACACCATCCCCTAAATACTGCCTGCAAGATCAGGCCCTCACCTGATACTGGCTCCAGTCAATGTTCAGAGATTGAGTCAGGAAGTTGGGGATGTTCAACGGGGCATCGACGTAGTCCTAAGGACAGAACGACACTGAGATGTAATTGGGTGGCAGATATACTTGCAGCAACAACAGGTCCTAGCTCTGAAGCTGGAACAGCTCTCCATTTGCTTCCCTTCAGGGCCAGATGCTTGGGGTACTCTAGAATAGCTTAAAAAGCAAAGTGACCAGGTCATTATGGTTGAAGGAAGTTTTATCTGTCAGAAGCTGAAGTATTTGAAGTTGCAAGAAACAAGAGCAAGCCACTGGAGGCTCCCTGTGCACGATCTGCTACTTGAAGAAACAACGCTGCTTCCAGGCAGCCATGAAAATATGGGGAGAGGAAAGGGTGTGCTGTGAGACAGTTACACACACATGCAAGCAAAAGAGGAAGAAATAGACTAATTCAGGCAATAACAAAGAAAAGAGTAGTAGTATTCTCCCTGGGAGGATGACTAGCTCTTTGTGGTCTCCTGTTACAAAGACACATAGTTGAATATTGTTACTCATACCTGCTTCCAGTTAAATATGAGCCCTTCAGCTATGTAATCCCGATCTTTATATTCCTTGAAGAATTCACAGCCTGGAAAAGAAGACAAAGTTATAGCATTTCCTGTCCTGGTCAAAAAAGCTCCTGAGACAGCCCTAGGTGCAAAGATCTCACCCAGCCTTCTAAACTGGTGGCCTTGGACGGGCTGAGGTTGATTGGAAGGGTGAGATCAACAGCCAGAGCAAGCTCCTGGCCTCGCTTCATTTCTAGCTATACAAGGTCCCAACTGTCCCCAACACTGTGCTCCCTGGTCACTAGTGACGCCTCTCTCACTGCAGGTCCCGTTTTATCCGACAAGCCCAGTCATAGCAGGAGTCCACTGTCTTGCAGAAGTTGAGGCAATGTCTTTGAAAATGTGTGCAGCAATCCTGAATGATACAGCTTTCAGAGAGAACTGCACATCCTTACTCCAGAGACATGGACCATGCCTGCAAGCTAACAAGTGCTCCACTGACATCACTATTAACGCAGCCGGTAAAGGTACTTTCTCCATTATTCAAACTCCCAAGAAACTCTACCAGGCAAGGCCTTGGCAACACAGGGAGGAACTGGGCAGAGAAGAGGCGTTGGAAGCAAGCCCAACTCCAAAGTGCAGTCTTTACCCACACCTGTGACCGGGATTAAGTTGGTGAATGTCACAGAACCCCGATTTTCCCACTTTGTGGGATACGGCTGCTTTAGGCTGAAATGCAACAGTACAGTAAGACAGCAGAGTCAGTTGCATAGCTGCTCAGGTACCTGTAACATTCAAATGATAATGCATAACTGACATCGCCTGAATCTTGGGCCAATTTCTTGGGTTAGTCAACTAGCTTTTTGTTTTTTTAAGATTTATTTTAGCCAGGTGTGGTGGCGCACACCTTTAATCCCAGCACTTGGGAGGCAGAGGCAGGTGGATTTCTGAGTTCGAAGCCAGCCTGGTCTACAGAGTGAGTTCCAGGACAGCCAGGGCTACACAGAGAAACCCTGTCTCGAAAAACCAAAAAAAAAAAAAAAAAAAGATTTATTTATTTTATGTATGTGAGTATGTGTTATGTATTGTGGTTCTCCTCGGACCCACCAGAGGAGGGCATCGGATCCCATTACAGATGGTTGTGAGCCATCATGTGGTTGCTGGGAATTAAACTCAGGACTTCTGGAAGAAGAGCCAGTGCTCTTAACCGCTGAGCCGTCTCTCTAGCTCTAGCTTTTTGTTTTCTAGAGACAGGGTCTATGTGGCCCAGGCTAACCTAAAACTGGCTATGCAGACCATGTTGGCCTTGAACTCACTGAGATCCATACCTCCTGTACTGGCTGGTTTTGTGTGCCAACTTGACACAGGCTGGAGTTATCACAGAGAAGGGAGCTTCAATTGGGGAAGTGCCTCCATGAGATCCAGCTATGGGGCATTTTCTCATTAGTGATCAAGGGGGTAGGGCCCCTTGTGGGTGGTGCCATCCCTGGGCTGGAAGTCTTGGGTTCTATAAGAGAGCAGGCTGAGCAAGCCAGGGAAAGCAAGCCAGCAAGCAACATCTCTCCATGGCCTCTGCATCAGCTCCTGCTTCCTGACCTGCTTGAGTTCCAGTCCTGACTTCCACTGGTGATCAACAGCAGTGTGGAAGTGTAAGCTGAATAAACCCTTTCCTCCCCAACTTGCTTCTTGGTCATGATATTTGTACAGGAATAGAAACCCTGACTAAGACACCTTCCTATGTCTCTGCTTCCATGGCACCACCATGCCAGACTTAGTCAATTCTTCCTCTGCAAGCAGCACCCAGCTGCTTTGGTTACAGATGAGGATTGCCCCTGGGCTACAGCCTGCCTGCCTTTGTCAGATGAACACACCCACTTTGCTAGTATATGCTCCTGTGGCATCAAGTCACAGGGTAAGGGAAGACACTTGGGAAACAACTTCTTAGAGTGACTTTTGAGTTCCTCAGCTAATGCATGTGCTGACTCCAGCAGGCACATGGCTTTGGCTACACCAGGTCCAGTGAGATTCTGGAAGGTAGCAAATTCTTAATTCTGTGAGAGGTCAGAGGCTGAATGCCCAGAGACTTCTGGGCTTGCCTCAGGGCAAAAGAGGGCCTCTGATGAGAGGAAGGTGGGGTCCTAGCCCATGTGCCCAACTTGGCTTTCATTTCACACACTAATTAATACTCCAGGCTCAAAATGGACTAAGAAGTCAGGAGATAATCTTTAGTCATGACACTTCAGTGTATTTTAGGGTGCCTTACCAGGAGAAAGAACAGCTGTAACTATCAGAGGCTATGAGCCTGGGCTAAGAGGATACCCCAATTATCTCTAAGGGCACCATGAAATTCTCTGCTTTTCTAAACCCTGACTGCTGGATCAACTCCACAGGCCCCAAGCTGAGATATGATGAAGCCTATGATGTGCACACTGTTTTTGTGAGAAATTGACAAAATTAAAACAAACAGACATGGTGCCAGGCAGTTCCTGATCTCATTATTACAATAAGCTTCTAGAACCCACAAGGGCAAAAGCTGGGGAGAATAACACTTCAAAGGAAACAGATTAGCCTTGTGCAGTAGAGTTCAGCCCCATCTCTTCTGCTGTTGTGAAGGAAGAGCTGGGAGCACTGCCCACTTCCAATACAAGCTAAATTGATACTATCCTCACTCCCCTGTGAGCCTTGAAGGACTCAAGTGACAGTCCTTAAAGGCCAAAGGTATCTTATGACTTTCAATAACAGCAATTTCATTTTGTAAAGTGACACAGGCATGAGCAGAAAGTCAAGAACACAAGCGTGTTAACTACAAGCTTCTTCTGTCCCTTTTCTCTTCACGGCTGTGTCTGGCTAGTTTTCATTTTGGCTTGTCCTTTGTATCTTTCTCTCAACACACAAAATCATCAGATGAACGAAGTACATAAAAAATTGATGGATTGAGGCCAGCCTGGTCCACAGAGTGAGTCCCAGGACAGCCAGAGCTACACAGAGAAACTCTGTCTAGAAAAACCAAAACCAACCAACCAACCACCCAAGCAAAATTGATGGAAATAAATTCAGAGCAATCTTTATTTTACACCATCATTTCTGCTCAGTTTTGTTAAGTATTTTCCCTCTACATAACTGGGAGTATCAACTAGATAACTGGGTATCCAGCTTCTCACCTTGGCTTGGACTGCATTACACAGATTAGACTTTACAGTGACTATCTCTGCCCCACTCCCACCATGGGAAATGGGATTACAACTGTTTGTACCATGTGCTCTGTTCATTGTACTGAGCATTATTCTCTAGGACTATGGAATATTTTGCTCTATCGATGGAAGTACCATTATTTTACTTTTTTTTTAAACTTTCTCCCCATTATTTATTCACTTTATATCTAATTGCACCCTCTCCTCTCTTCCCAGTCCCCCCTCACACAACCCCTCTCCCATCCCCATTTTACTTTTTTTTTTTTTTTTTTCCGAGACAGGGTTTCTCTGTGTAGCCCTGGCTATCCTGGAACTCTGTAGACCAGACTGGCCTTATTCCTGCCTCTGCCTCCCAAGTGCTGGGATTAAAGGTGTGCGCCACCACTGCCCGGCTTTAATTCTTATTCTTAATGAAGCTATGTCCCATGTTGCTATTTCAGGCAGACACCACACTAAGGATCTTCAGCCCTAACCCAGATGACTGTGACTCAATGACAGGTATTAGGAGAATACCAAGGGTGTTAACATTTGAAGAATCTGTAGTTAAGCTGCCAAACTACAACCAAAGACACCCTGCACAACTGCTTTTGGAAGGAGACACTGCGGCTAACACTACCTTTCCCATCCATGCCCTTTTGGGAACTCAGATATAAACAAGTATATAAACAAGTCTTATCACATGGAGTAGCTGAGGCTGTGGTTTCCTAGGGGCCTCTAGCACAGAATGCAAGGGCATTGAGTGAAGACGGGGTGCTTCTCAAGTAAGAAACCTTGGCCTCAGTGTGCATACGGCATTATCAAGCCCAGTGGTATCTTTATAACCTACATCAGCCCAAAGTTGCTCTTAGGCAATAAAAGTTTCAAGAGCCTTTCTTCCCACAAACCCCTCATAAGAACTGTAATTTACAGAGCCTAACAGGGCTGGGTCTCTCACTTTACTCTAAAACAAGTGTCCTTATTCCCATGGTATGTATAAAGGAGGGGAATGATTCTCAGGGCCTATTCCAGCAAGGGGTAGGCAGTTATACCAAGTCCCACAGCGCACCAAACACATAGCTGGCAGAAAAGTGTCATGAGACTGCGTGGTAGACACTGTGAGAATCATCAAGAGTGGGTCTGAAGACCATCCGCTGTTTGATGAGAACACTCACAAGAACTAGCTGAACTGACACAGTTCTGTGAGAGGGTATAGCAGCCTACTGTTGGCTATGTGTCTCTAATACTAGGATGGAAAGCCCCAGCCCAGACTGAGGGAAGATGTCAGTGCTGAGAAGTGCAGGTTCTGAGGGGGAAGGCATTCCTTGCTGTGATCCATAATGGCTGGCACTTATGTTTAGTGAGCAGGTAGGGACAGTGGGGAACCAGAGTATCACACAACAGTTCCAGTTTCCAGTGTGAGAATACAGCCTGGCCACAGAGAGAGGCAAAATGGCTCTGTAGATACCAAAGTGCCCTGCAACATAGGGAGGTTATTGTATAATTACTGATGACAGAGCACTGGTTTTCTGTCCCACAATCAGCACTGTTTGGGGCAATATCCCCAAATAACTCTGGATACACATGAGAAGGCACATACCATATGGGCCAGAGCAGCACGAATGATGGCTGACAGAGCACAGATATGTCATTTCCTCATATGTGCAAAGGCCATATGGCTATGCAAGATCTAGTCTTTATGAGATAACCCTTAGTTAAACTTTTCCAAGTACCAACTGCTACCTGAAGGGACCTGAAGCTCAGAGGAGAAGTAATGTTTTTTCAGGTTGTGGCTCATTGAGTACCAAGATCAGATCCCATCCCTGACCACCACCACGCTATAGACTTAAAAAAAAAAAAAAAAGGCTCTGCAGGATCCTGTCTGACTCTTAATCATGACTTCTGTGATCTGGGGTCCAGATGTTCATGCTGCCTGATATAGCTCCTCCCAGAACACTCCCAGAATGCACACACGCAGAAAGTTTGACCCTGGTCTCCTACCTGGATATGGAATAGAGAGGAGAGTGAAGTTTGCATAGCGCTGGGCTTTGTCCACCTTCTCAGAGGAGGTTACACTACAAGACAGGAACACGTGTTATGGTATCCCAACCCACACACATACACTTTTCCAAATGGGTGTTACAATTTCTTAAAATGAACTTTTTGCTAAAAAGCTGTCTTTCAGACTTAGGAATGCTACCCTCAGCAGCCAACAATTAGGAGTTCTTCCCTGTCCCCATCTGAACAACTCAAGTAAGAGAGGTCTTTTTCATTCTAACAAAATGGCAGGCCTCAACCAGTACCCAAGGGTTGGAGGATAACCTTCCATATCATCAGCTCCATGGAAGCATGAGGCACATCCACTCTTGGTCCTGAGGGTGGGACAGAGCCGGACAGTAGGAAGGACTTCTCTACCTCCAAAGGCCACTCCTAAACATGGGAACATAGCTCAGAGTATTGCACACCTGTCATCCCAGGATTTGGGAGGTCAAGCTAGGAGGATCCTCACAAATTCAGGGCCAGTGTGGGCTACATAGTGAGTTCAAGGCTGTATTTCAAGACTATATCTCAAAAAAAACAAAAAAACAAAAAAAACAAAAAAACAAAAAACAAAACAAAAAAAACCCTAAAACAAAGTAAAAGTAACAAGCAAGAAAAATAAATACCAAAAACTCCCACAAAAAAAAAAAAAAAAAAATGGTGCTCAGAAGATGGCTCAGTTGGTCAGACACTTGCTATTCCAGCACGGAGACTTGGGTTCAGCTCCCCAGCACCTATGTGAAAAGCTGCAAGTGCTGTAAACACCTGAAATCACAATGATGTGAAAACGGGGAGTGCTTGGCTTTCTAGCCAAGGAGGCAGCTGAACTGGTGAGCTCCAGGTTTACTGAAAGACTGATTCGGTCTTGAAAACCCGGATGTAGAATGACCAGGGAAGACATCTGATAAGTCTTTGGCCTCCGTGAACATAGCACCAGCACATATGTATGAAGGGACGTCAGAACCTACTGCACAAGGCTTTTTCAAAACGCAGTGAGGGGCTGCACAGACGGCCCTCACACAAGCCCACCAATGCCAGGATGGCCATGCATTGTGGGTCAGCCTTGCACATTGTGAATACAAAGCCTAGGACTGCTTCTTGCCAGATGACCTGTACTCACTTCATGCCAAACTTCACCTTCTTGTTCTCCACCATCAGGTCACAGATGTACTTGACTGATAGGTATTGAAGCAGCTTGATGTCATAGCCCCTCACCTTATCAAAAAGGTGCGTGTCACCACTTCTGAAATAAATAGCCAGAGAAAGAGATTGAGACCAGATTGACTCAAGAGAAGCATGGGGTAAGGGAGCTATTTTAGGAAGTATAGATGAAAACCTATGTTCGATTCTTCAGAAGTCGGGGGAAGAGGGGGAAGGGGGAGGGAATGTGACTTTCCAAGAGATTATCCTTATCTGGGACACGTTTCAAAGAAGAGCAATTTGCAGCCAGAGTGGGAAAGAGCTTTCTGCACTGCTTGACATTAAGCCAGAAGACTCAAGATAATCTCCAGGTCTAAAAGGCATCGAGCTGGTAGCAGAGACTCTTTAAACTTCCATTAGAGTTCATCTCCACCTCCCTCTTCTCCTTCCATTTAGGATCATTTTTAGTCATATGCCTTATGGATATAACAGATTGAAAATTTTCAACTGATAATGACCTTTTAGGGTGATTTGACTAACTGATTGTGAAATACTAGGTAAGTGAATTCCTTCTACTTACTAGGTTGGAGGAGGAAGAAGAGGAAGAGGGAGAGGAGGAGGATTGAAGAAAACATTCAAATTCTCAGGCTACTTTCTGTCCAGCCATGCATGTCTGTCCAGCATGACAGCAGTACAAGGGTTAACAGTCACTGCAATGTGTTTTAATGCCTGCTGCTTGGTCACTGCTGGCAGTCAGTTGCCTCACTAAGAACTGTGTGCTGTAGATGACCTCGACAAGGCAGAAGTCACCTGACCTTGGGGGAAACCACACATTCTTGAGTATAAGCCAGAGCTACTACTTTCAAAGCCAATGGCAGAACCCAGGCATAGCAAAGTACCTGAGCCACAGTTTGAGCAGCTGATCATACTAGGGTGCCCAAGTGCATTTTAAGAGATGCTGGATACTCCTAAAGACTTTTCATGTGGGACTACCACACAAACAAGGTTTGTAGTCTTGTTCATTAAAAACTATTTGAAAGGGGCAGAGTGTGAAACCAGCTCACTTTTTCCCTTTAAAGGAGTTCAGTGCTGCATGTCTACAGTTCTAGAACTTGGGAAATAGTGACAAAACCAGGACCTTGGCTACATAGGAAGTGAAGAGCCAGGCTTGACTACATGAGGCTTGGTCTCAAAAAGCCAAATAATAGAGTCAGCCATTTTGGTTTTATGAGACCATCTCATCTCACATGCTGTTTACCCTGCACCCAACACACACACACACACACACACACACACACCCCAAAGAAGGAAAAAAAAGGGTGCATGCGACTCAAAATTCAATTGTGGGATACAGTCATTCCACAAGGGCTTTACTCCAACCCTGTGTGTAATCCAGAGCCAGGTGTGCTGAGTGATACCTGGCAGGTTCATACTTGGCAGAGTAGCTGCATCCTGCCATTGTGTAGGGCTCTAAACAAAGACAGACATCCAGGGCCAACCTTAGACCAGCAGCACAGAAACACTAAGGTCATCATGAGCTGTGAACCTGGTTGAAGACTGTTCAGGCTAATGAAGCTGCTGGGTGGACTTCTAAGTGCTATTTTGGAGATATGGAGTTGAAAGATGGGGGCAAAGAGCCAATGCACTTATCCAGACCAGAGATGAATACCCGTTGCCAGAGAGCATGGCTGCCACCAACCAGCCAACCATTCCTGACCCAAGCTCCTACCCACAGTGACCCACACTGACCGAAGAACAAAGTCCTCTTCTGTGACATCTTCTGTATTTGCCCAGGTATCATCTGCTCCCCCTGCCAGAGAAACCAGTCTGTCAGCACTGAAGCTGGTGCCAGCCTTGCTAGGCCACGAGGAGACAACCTGCACCTTCCCCAGGTTCAGCCCTCATGTTTCCACCTGTGTGTGGCAGTTAGCTTTGTCTCGGAAGTGAATCCTAGTTTCTGCTAGTGCTCTGGCCTCTACCCTGCTTCATCATACCTTCCCCTCACACCACTGTGGCTGAGGCAGGACTAGTCCTTTCTGACCAGGTTTTCTATTCTTAGACCCATAAAAGGCTGTTCAATATTCACCTGAGAAAAAATAGTTGTATCCAGAGCGTCCATACAGCTCTCCCCATCCAGCCAGTGTGGCCGACCTGCAAATATGCTGGGAGACAAACAGCAATTTCAGGATCAGATGACTTCTGAAGCATGCAGAGCTTAAGGAATGCCTGGTGCTTCTTACCAGCATAGAGACCACCACAGTCAGTCTCGAGTCTGCTTAGAACTTATCTGCCTACAGACTCTACCAAAGGGGGCTCCCCTAAATTCAAGGTCCCAGTGCTACATCAGTGATGAGAGTAAGACTTGGAGGATGCACATGTATGCCAGGTACCAGGCTCAGTACTGAAAGGTGGCACCACCTTCTCACTCAACTCACAAGGCTATAAGGCAAGCATGGCAGGCAGTACGGAAGACAACTATTTCATACACGAATAAAGGAAAAACGGGTTCAAGGAGGCTAAGGGATGGAAATAGTCACAGGTTGGGAATTGGTCCAAGCTCACATACACAGGGAGACCTGTACCATTGTTGCACTAAGACAAATGGAAGATGTAAGGTGACAGACCAGTTGAAGTTCATTTCTGAATTGGT
>JADRCD010189403.1:0-12047 GCA_019843815.1 Montemys delectorum
GGGATGAGGAACAGTCAGAGGGCGGTGGACCAGATGGGGATAAGAACAGGATTGTAAAAAAAGATATAATAATTATTATTATTATATCTTTTTTTACAGTCCAGTTCTTATCCCCATCTGGTCCACCGCCCTCTGACTGTTCCTCATCCCATTCCTCCTCCCTCATCTACAAGAGGATGTTCCTACCCACCCCACCAAACCTGCCCCCTCCCTCCAGCTTTAAGTTTCTCTAAGGCTAGGTGTATCATCTCTCATTGAGGCCAGACCACGCAGTCCTCTGCTGTATATGTGTCAGGGGCCTCAGACCAGCTAGTGTATGCTGCCTGGTTGGTGGCTCAGTGTCTGAGAGCTCTCTGGGTTTCAGGTTAGTTGAGACTGCTGGTCTTCGGTGGGTTTGCCTTCCTCCTCAGCTCCTTCCAGCTTTTCCCTAATTCAACCCTAGGGGTCTCTGCCTTCTGTCCATTGATTGGGTGTAAGTATCTGCCTCTGTCTCAGGCAGCTGCTTGTTGGGCCTCTCAGAGGACAGCCATGCTAGGCTCCAGTATATAAGCACACCATCGCATCAGTAACAGTGTTAGGCCTTGGAGCGTCCCTTTGAGATGGATCCCAATTGCGTGAGTCACTGAACCTCCTTTCCCTCGGTCTCTTCTCTATTTTTGTCCCTGCAGTTCTTTTAGACAGGAACAGTTCTGGGATAGAGTTTTTGACTGTGGAATGGCAGCCACATCCCTCCACTAGATGCCCTATCTTTCTACTGGAGGTGGGCTTATAAATTCCCTCTCCTCACTGTTGGGCATTTCACATAAGTTCCCTCCCTTTGAATCCTGAGAGTCTCTCACCTCCCAGATCTCTGGCATATCTGAGAGGGTCACCCCACCTCCTACCTCCTGAGGATGCCTATTTCTATTCTTTCTGCTAGCACTCAAGGCTTCACTCCTGTTCCCCCCCCCCCCACAGACCCGCAATACCTGATCACTTGGGCCCTTTTGCTTTTTAACCTTCTTGAGTTCTGTGCATTGTATCCTGGGTATTCTGCACATTTTTTTGCTAATACCCATTTTTTAGTGAGTATATGCCATGTATGTCCTTTTGGGTCTGAGTTACCTCACTCAGGATATTTTCTAGTTCCATCCATTTGCCTACAAACTCAAGATGTCCTCATTTTTAATAGCTGAGTACTATTCTATTGTGTAAATGAACCACATTTTCTGTATCCATTTTTCCAGGATATTTTGGTTGTTTCCAGCTCTGGCTACTACAAAGAAGACCACTATAAACATAGAGGAACATGTGCCCCTGTGGCATGGTGGGGCATCTTCTGGGTATATGCCCTAGAGTGGTATAGCTGGATCTGCAGCTATTTCCAATTTTCTGAAGAAACTCCAGATTGTTTTCCAGACTGATTGTACCAGTTTGCAATCCCACTAGCAATGGAGGAGTGTTTCTCTTTCTCCACATCCTCACCAATATGTGCTGTCCCCTGAATTTTTAATCTCAGCCATTCTGATTGGTGTAAGGTAGAATCTTAGGGTTGTTTTGATTTGAACATTTCTTTAAGTGCTCCTCAGCCATTTGAGATTCCTGTGTTGTGAATTCTCAGTTTAGTTCTATACCCCAGTTTTTGATCAAGTTGTTTGTTTCTTTTTGGAGGTTAGCTTCTTGAGTTCTTTATATATTTTGGATATTAGCCCTCTATCAAATGGGGTTAGTGAAGATTTTTTTCCCAATTTCTAGGTTGCTGATTTGTACTATTGACTTACAGAAGTTTTCAGTTTCATGAAGTCCCATTTATCAATTCTTGATCTTAGAGCATAAGCCACTGGAGTTCTGTTTAGGAAATTTCTCCCTGTGCCAATGAGTTCAAGGCCCTTTTCCAGTTTCTCTTCTATTAGATTTAGTGTATCTGGTTTTATGTTGAGGTCCTTGATCTACTTGGACTTGAGCTTTTTGCAAGGTAACAAATATGAATCTATGTTCATTTTTCTACACCAACTGACAGTTAAACCAGCACCATTTACCAGGTTACTATACCCAGCAAAACTCTCAGTCAACATAGATGGAGAAACTAAAATATTCCAGAACAAAACCAAGTTTAAACAATATCTATCTACCAATCTATCCCTACAGAGGATTCTAGAAAGAAAACTCCAATACAAGGAGAGTACCTAGACTAAAGAAAAAAACAGATATTAATCATCTCATAACAAAGCCAAAAGGAGAAAATCACATACACATAATGTTACCTACAACAACAAACATAACAAGAACTAATAATCATTTGTCTTTAATATTTCTCGACATCAACACACAAAATTTCCTAATAAAAACAGACTGTCTATGTAAACAGGATCCAGCATTTTGCTGCATACAAAAATACACATCAATAACAAAGACAGGTACTACCTCATAGTAAAAGGCTGGAAAAAAAGTCTTCCAAGAAAATGGTTCCAAGAAATAAGCGTGAGTTGCTATCGTAATAGCCAATAAAATAGATTTTCAACTGAAAGTTATTATAATGTTTGTTAAGGGAAGCAAGGCATTTTGGGCTATAAAAGAAATGCTAGGTTTCCCTTAAGTTTTAAAGACAGTAAAAATTTGTAGATTATTCTGCCCTTCATGTTAAGCAGTTAGAATGCTTATCCATAAATACAATTAGGAACCTCAGCCTCACCATTGATGTTAAAGCTAAGACTTTTCTAGATGTGCTAACAGTGTAGGAAGAATGGTAAAGTATTTTTCAATATTTTCTACAACTTTATAAAAGCAACAAAATTTTTTAATTAATCAAGAAAGTTTTAAGCTATAGTGTTCCTGCTACTTTCAACTTGATAAGTGCAGTACAATCTCCATAGAGTCTTCCTGTTCCTTAAGCTCTCTGAGTGACTTGGGCAAGACACTCAGCCATGGAGGCCTCACTACTGAGATATATGATGGTTAAAGACATTAGTAGTAGCACGTGAAAAATGGTGATGAATACTCTGCTGGTAGTTCCTTAGTTTTATTCTCCTTTTCGTAGAATATAGTGTTCACATTCCTTAAGAACTTCTTAACATTAATTTACTCATAGTTTACACAAATGTACAGTGTTTCTCATTGTTTTCCACTTTCATTGGAATGGTTGATTTAAAGAATAAACTAAAGTTTTAGTATATCTTGATTTCAGCTATTATGTTTAAGATATAGGAGCAACAGTTTCTGGAAAGCTACCAATTTACAAATATTACATCTGTCCCTTTGAGGTTGTTGGTACTGCATTAGTGTTTACCTGAAAAGGGTGACTCGATACATTTAAACATTTTGTTGTCCTAGTCTAAAGGATTTTCATTTATGGAGCATGGAGGAGTTCTTCACACCTGTTTTCTTAAATCTGATCTAATTGCCTTAACAAGAAAAAAACTAAATTTAGATGTGTTTCATTGTTTTCTATAAAATTTTAACATTAACCATAAGTGCCAGTACTTGCAAATATCTTGAATTTTGCACACAAAGCAACTTGAACAATGAAAACTTTGGAGTAGTTTTAAAAACCCTTTTATTATTCAGTATATTTTCTTTTTAAGATATTTAACAAATATGTACAACTGTTATTGAATTTAAAATAAGAACTGGAAACATTTCTTACTTCAAATAAATTCTGGTTCTCTGTACATATAAAAATATCCAATTGGTAAGTCAGTAATTTTATATAAACAACCTTATTTTATGTAATATATGCAAATTTAATTTGTTAAGCACCAAATTTAGATTTCTTTCTATAATACGGTTCAGTCATGTTTTATGCAAACTCTGAATTTCATTCCATTTTTGTTTCTTTTTCTTAGAAAAATTTAACATATGTGTTTTGGACTGTTCCAAGAACCCAAGTCTAGACAAGTAGTCATAAGCATTTTAAGGTGTCTGTGGTAATGATTTATGAACAACCACAAAACTCTGTCCATCTCAGAGATTGTTAATGTTTCCTTTCGAAAAATTTCACTATCCTTTAGTAGAATTTAATGACATAGACATATGTCAACAATGCAAAGATTAAGGTAGATTGTATTATATAGACACAGGCCAGAAGAATGCTATTGATTTGTTTGTCGAGAAAGCTACTCTGATCACTGGCATCCCTGGTGTACTCAAAACCATGAGCAGACACATTCAAAATTATCTCCTACTCTGGTCCCAGAGCTTTACTTTAGGCTTTCTAAATATTCTTAATTCAGACTCTCAGAAGGGCAGACCTTGCTCATCTGATAGAGCTTTCTTTGGACCATTTTGAGCATGGTGGCATAGCTCAGGCCAGGAAACTCTTGGGAAACACTACTCAGTGTTACTTGTCCATCCCATATGTAAGACACTTATTACTCAATAAGTAATCCCAACATGGTCAAATGGCTTGACCAGATGCATTACAGACTATGGTCATAACCATTTCATGCAATTTCTAAGTTCAACTCCTGAGATGAATGTACAAATACCAGCTGGAAATCACTCTCTACTCAAAACTAAAATAAGAAAAAAAATTCAAAAATACTTGTGATAGCCTCTTATGTAAAGAAATCAGCTTATAATGTAGGAGTTGTTGAATATCTTTTATAGTAGGTTGAGCAATCCTTGAGAAGTTCCCGCAACTACTTCAACAGCATTAGTACCAGAACAGGCTAAGTGCTCCCCTGTACCTTCTGCTACCCTTGTCCTAGCCCTCTCACTGCTCTATATGAGACTCAACTCTGAGATAGAACATTTTGAATTGAAATTGCAGGTCTCTTTAATTTCTAAAAAGTGTTAGAAATGCTGGACTCATCTCTCTCCAGCTGTACTTGATCTAGTCATAGTTCTTCTTTCACTCCTGAGCAGTGAAGGAGTTGGCTGCACTCACGGCCTAGGATCAGGACTCAGAATAGGCTGGTGAGAAAACCTTGGCATCTTATTTGTGTGATTTTGGAACAGGAGCTGAAGCCATCTGTTTAAAAAAAAATGTTTTGTAATTTGCCCAATTCTTGCCCAGAGCTGTTTCTTTCCTCTTGTAAGTATCCATAATAGATGTTTATCCTTCGTTTTCTGTTTGAACTTCCTCTTGCTCTGGCCAGTGTTTCTCTTCCTCTGGCTGAGTACTGCATAAATTTATGGTCTCCATGATCCCCTCCATTTCTTAGTCCTTGAAGCATCCTCAGAGTGTTGAGGTTTTCTAAAGGCTTTCAGTGCCAGCACTAAAGGAAATTAAAGCAAGCTCCATCCTGAGCCACCATGGGAACCAGACCCTTTCATCCTGCTATTCAGTCCCTGCAGTAAGGTTAAAGTCTTAAGAAGCAATGTGAGAACCTAGAAAATGAGAGGATCAATGCTCCAGATTCATTGAATGGACCAGGAAGTAGAAGTGTAATTTTGTTCCTGTTGCTTGCTATCACCAGCCCCAGTATTGCATCAGTGTGATAAGCCACCTTACGAGTTAGTGCCAGTTTGCATGGAAGAGAAAGAGAGTTAAGGACAGTGAAGGGAGCCAATCACAGGCAAATGAAAGAAAAGGAAGGAAACCTAAGTAGAAGAGAATATGCCTGGGTGGCTCCTGGTAGCTTTATTGGCCAAAAATTAAGGACTGCAGCGGCACACAAACTTACCACTGCTACACATTTAGATGAGGATGCTCACAGTATTCAACAAATTGATCGACTATGCCAGAAAATGTTAGTTGTGGCATTTTATTCCAAACTCTGTTTGCTCTGCAAGATTCAGTCTTTCATTTTTTTTTTTTGAGTGGGTGAGGAACATACTGAAACAAATACATTCATTTTCTTATTTATTTTTTCTAGATGGATAGACTTAGTATTAAAGGCAGAACCTGTAATGAGATTTTTTTAGGCCAAAGCTCAGGGCTCCAGCAGCCTAAATAGCTCCAGCTTAAGCACACTCATCAGCATGCCAATTATAAGTCAGTAATGGTGAAAACAAATGAAAGAGAAAGATATGAAAGCATCTAGAGTCCGCAGGTCCATTTTAGCAATGCCAACTTGAATTTCAAGTTCACTAGAAGGCAAGTGACATGCATAATTAAGCAGTCTTTGTCAATGTATGGTCCTGTTAAGGTTCATGATTGCCTCAGCTCCTCTTTCAAGGTGTTTCCATAAACTGCTAGCCATCACCCTCACCTGTAGAGAGCCTCTATTTCCTGCACAGTGACTGCCTTAGTGCCACCTTCATGGAGAATTGCCATGCTTGGACGTGTTGGAAGGAAGAGGAGGGGGTGGGTTTAGGATAGGGAGTGGGATGGGGTGTCTGTCCTAGACATCCCTAGATATCTGGCTCTTCTTGGAATCCCAGGTGACTAGGTTTAAGACAGTGACTTATCTGTGGGACTCCAGCCTGGAAGAAGAATGACATGTATTAAATAAGCAGACTCAAGTAGGAATGTGGCCTGGCACAAAATAAAGGAGACAGACACCAAATGAAGTCTGGGATGCCAGATGTTCATCTTCCATTTTTCCCTTGTGGGCCCAACTTTGATCTCAAAACCACAGTGAAGGCAATTCAGGTCTTGACACCACAGTGCTGCAACTTCTTTGTGCTATTGTCAGGCTCTTTTTCTGTCCATGCATTCTTATAAGCTAGGCAAAAAAGAACCAAATGTCAATAACTACACTTCAACAGTAACTTAAAGAGACACCGGACAGTATTCTGCTGGTTCCCTTCATGCCAGCACATAGATACCATTCCTAGCATGAAATATCTGATTCCCATTTGTATGAGAAAAGCTTATTTTAAAGGAATGAAATAGAAAATGTTTACAGGTTTCAATTTCTAACTTTTACACAGCTAGGGAGTACAAAAGCAAGATTTTCATAAAAGAGAGAGTCATAACTGTAGAGTTGATTACTGCAAGACCTGCCCAAGCACTAGTATAATTAAATCTGCAAACCTAAAGACCCAGGGTTTTTACATGTAAGGGATTTGTCCTCATTTGACAAGGCTTACAGGTTTGGCCAGCTGGGTCACTTTTTACTTCTCATTAAACTGAAAATCAACTGCTATCCCTGTATACTGCAGAATGCCAAAACTCAGTTCTTCCCCATTGCTGATCAAACCCTGATAGCATTTGTTTGTATAAGTATACACATACTCGCTGAAGTTGGAGAGAAAAATTAAAAATTTCTATTAATTCACCACACACCGTTTCATATAAGAACAGGCTAGAATGCCAGAGGGGGGAAATGCCTGGGAGTGGATGGATAAGTTATAGTTGCAGCTGCATTATGAACTAATACACAGGCTAACCTCAGATCAACGAATTTGCACTGATCATAATCAAAAAATGGGCACCAGAGTGTGGTACAGAATGCAAGGAGGAGAGAAGGTTGGCATTTTGCTTTCTTTTTCTTTTCTTTTATGTTTTGATTTGTTTGTTTTGTGTGTGTGTGTTTTATTAAATCTGAAAATTATAGAAACTTAAGGCAAGTCTTATTGAAGCCATCTTTCTTCTGTATGTTTTACAGGAAGCTAATATACCCCTTATATTTTGATCTAGTACCTTAGCTCTTTGGCAAATCCAAATATTCTGAGACATACACAGGTCAGGATTGGTTGCACACTGGGCCCGACTTGAATTTTCATACCAGAGGCCCTTCAGTTAAGCATATTCTCCATCTGAGTAAGAATGGAGAAAACCTGAATGTCAGGACGTGGTCCACAGAATTACCTTTGAGCCTTTTTTACTCATAGCAGTAAAAGAGAACTGTGGCTTGTAGATGGAGCCAGCGACCTTAACCTAAGTCACTGTGATGCTCTTCCCCACAGCAATTCAATAATACTAGTGTAATTGATTCTCCTCAGAATTTAAGGGTTTCTTTTACTTTATGAAGTTATTGAGTAATAATTCAAAAATGATCTAAGTAGAAAACAAATTTACAGAGGCACTAGTGTAAATACCCTAAACATTATAGTTATTTGTATATTTCTAATGTATAGTAGTAAAGTAACATTTAAATATTTGTGCTTATGTCACATCAGAATTCCTATCTATAAATAATGAATTCCTATCTATAAGTAATGAATAAGTATAAATTCCCATTTATATAGTAAATTGAAAACCAAAACATTTAAAAAAAACAACAAATATATGAATTTTTTAAAAATGTGTTCCTTTCAAAATTAACTTTCACAAAACAAGTATTGTCATAACATATTGTGTTCCCACTAATCAGCTAACGGGTGTCTCTTAATATTAAAAAGAGTAAATATACTTGTCTATTTCAGGTTCTATGTATATTTCAAACAAAAATCACAATTTTAAATTTGTTGGTCACTTCATCCACTGGAAGGGTGTCAGTCAGTTCCGTCACTATGACTAAGTAGTAAGATATTTTGATGACCATTAAATCTAGATTTTGCCCTGGGTTCCTGAGATGCTATCCCTTCTGCTTTAGTCCTGTCTGCAAAGTCTCATGTTTCAAACTGGTTTTTATTCCTGAATAAGCATTAATCAGTTTAAGCTGTGTACATTTAAATGAGTTACATATTAAATATATTTAAAAGTTGTATGTGTGTTTACATATATATATATGCACACACATAAAATATATTTTAAAATATAAAATATATGAATAACAAAGAGGTATGTGCAAACACAAAAGGACCTCATTAAACATTAGCCTTGGCTTAATGACATTCCCAGTCATGTTCCACAAAGAACTGCAACATGACAAAGACACAATGAGCCTGGTTGATACACTTCTGCAATGGCCACTTTTTCTATTCACCATATTTTCAACATTATCTTATTAAATTATAGCATACTGTCTATATAATAAAATTTGACCTTCTAACAAGTAAACAGAATAAGTTGTAGATCTGAGTTGCTTTCACCCATTGTATTATTCAGGGAGTACATTAAAAGCATTCAAAAGCAAGGGACAATGCATAACACATTTGACAGACTAGAGTAACTTTGGGTGAAATTTCACAGCTATTTTCAATGTTTTGTTTTGTTTTCTTATTTTTAAACAGAGATCCAGATCAATATATAGAAATAAATCCTTTCAGGACTACTGAAAAATAAAAATAAAAAGCTTTTTAAAATTGCCTGGGAAGACTTTACCAGAATCCTGAAGTCACAATACAGTTTGCTTTACATGGAACACTGAAAGACTCATTAACAAACAGTCCTTTGTTCAGAATCTGACTGCTCTTGCTGATTTTGTCTCACATCTGTAAATGCCAGCAATGGGAGGGAACCTGCTCCCCTATGGTTTTGTTTTTCCCCTTGAATGACAGTGACAGAGCACTTTGCATGATGTGTTTGGTGCCTTGCATGAGGAAGACATGCAAAGGCAAGGTCCAGTCTGCATGCTGCTTAATGAATGTTTTTCCTTTTCTCTCCTTCCTTGTCATGTGCTTTCAGAAGACAACAATGTGGAAGGTGGGTGCTTTCTATCTTATTTTCCAATTCCCGTTTGCTTTGTATTTCTCAGTATTAATAGATTTCACCTAGAATATAGACGGTAAGTTGACCTTTCTGAATGTCCCTTGGTTTCTAGTTGTGTATCACTTTGCATATAGAACACATATACAATCTCAGTGCCACTAGTCTTAAGGTAAAATCTTCTTCAATCTTATTTCTAGTGTCTAATACATTTCACAAGCCCATATAAGCCTTAGAATATTTAATGTAGTGTTCTGTATGGAAAAATTATACAAATATACTTCTTTTATTTTTTTAAAAAAGAAAATGTTCTTTTGCAGTTTCCAACACAGTGCATGATTCTATCTCCATTCTTTTATTTTTTCTTTCCTTCCTTCCTTTCTTCTTTCTCTCTTTTTTCTTTCTTTCTTTCATTCTTTCTTCCTTTTTACTTTTATTTCTTTCCTTTTTTCCACTTGAGGGAGCAAAGTGGTTTCTTTTCTGTCAGAAATGTTAACAATTTTGTCATTTAAACCCCCTTCATTTTTATCAAATGATTTGAATTATAAAAAATAAGAGATAAAACATAAATACGTAAAATGCATGTATTTAGACTGATATACAAGTCATTGCCAGTGGAAATGAAAGCTTACAGCCCTACCATAATAAAATGGGTAAGTAAATTTGTAACATTAATTATGTGTTAAAATGATGATTATTGATTGAAATTTTTTTAGATAATCTCAGCTATGGAATTTTGAGAAAGATACATACATATATATATATGTATGTATATGTACATAAACATATATATGTATATATACACACACACATACACATACATATTGCCATTGGTTCCTACAAACATTTTCAACCTTTTATTGTTAAAGAAATTGAATGAATAGCCACAATCTTGGAATGATAAATACACAAATGTATTAGTTGCTGCAGAATAATAGAAAAAGCAAAGTTTTTCATCATTCCATGTACATTTTTAAGAATGGTCTTGCTGTATATCTCAGCCTGTAGAGCAGGCT
Organism: Montemys delectorum; assembly: GCA_019843815.1. Classification (NCBI taxonomy): domain Eukaryota; kingdom Metazoa; phylum Chordata; class Mammalia; order Rodentia; family Muridae; genus Montemys; species Montemys delectorum. The sequence continues at coordinate 10,414 of JADRCD010189403.1, forward strand.
GTCCTCAGTCTCACAGACATCTGCCTCCCTTTACTTCTGAGTACCCCCCCCCCCCGGCTATCTCATATTCCATAATCACAGCATTACAGTTGCAGGTAGTAATGTGTAAACAGCCATGTGTCATAACAAGGCATTTAACATAATTTACTTGGCTGTTGTACTTTGAAATGCAGTCATTGTCATTCCATACAAACAACTGCATTTCTATAGTTGAAGAATTCCTATCAAAGGGCTATAGTAAACATGACAGATTATTACAGTTGAGGTGACCAAGAGGTCATTTCTATTGGAAAAGAAGACTCTCTTATAGTATAACTTTGATCAATAACCTGGTTGGTTAGCAAATTTGCATTCTTTTGTGGACAATATTTATAACTGATCTGTTCTGAATTGAACAAAATGGACAAAAACTTCCGAAGAAACCATGTATCATTTCCCCCAAATGTTGACTTTTATATTACTTTTAAATATTTTGTACCATAATTTTAATTGTGCGAACATACACTTGTGCTTTTAATTAAATTTGAAATTTGTAAACATTTCTTCTGTATTTTGAAACCATTTTGCAAAATGTTCCTCCTTCTTTTCCTCTCTTTGAATCTTTAATGAGCTTTAAAATCAGCCTAATCATATGATTATGTCTTTATAAACACAGACTAACTTCTGAGAAAGCATTAATAAGATACTTGGAATAAAAGTCCCTAATCTATTATAATAAATTTGTTAACTCATAGTTTACAATGTGACTTTAAGGATGAAGCCAAACTTTCTTTAGAGGTAGAAATAGAACAGGAGGAATAGGAGTCTCCGGGGACGGGGATAGTAATTTTTTTTTCCTTTTTAGTGCAGTGTCAAAGCCTCCACAAAATTCTAAGTATAATTTCTAAAACTAAGGTTTCCATAAAAGTTAGATCTTATAGAGAAATACAAACATTTGATTAGGGTAGAAATATATATTAAAAGTGAAATTAAATGAAAAAAATTTAAAACCCGAACAAATGAACAACTTCTTTACCATGTATAGCATGGAACTAATCACCATATAAAAATATTTTAATTTGCCTTATGATTATTTTTGTTAAAATCACTCCAGAAATACAAAGAAATACCATGTTCCAGAAATATCACACTTCACCTTAATAGTTTCTATATAATGTTGTGATTAATGATGATTTCTAATTGTATCTATCCTACTCAGATATAAGAATATACTTGAGAGTTTGGAAAAGATCAGGGAAACTGTGCATGATGTTCTTATGCTCAGAGATTCAAACAGGACTGAAGGTCGACTAACAATTAAAAACCAAATCCTTGAAGTAAAACCAAGAATAATAGCTTTATTTCTGAATTGGGACTAAGCAACAAAGATTCATGCTTTTCAGTAAAAAGCACTGTTTTAGGAGACAAAAGACTGTACTAAGAAAACACCCAGAACTGGACATGAGGGCGCACGTGAGAGACTGAAACATGAGGACTCTGGTCAAGGGTAGCCTAGGCTATACATTAAGAATATGCTTGAAACCCAATCAAAACAGGAAGATGATCTGTAGTTTTCTTTAGAAAAATTAATGATTCCACAGAAAAATTTTGGTGACAATATGTCTACATTGTATAGCTTAGCTACACAAAGGAAC
>JADRCD010189405.1:0-12281 GCA_019843815.1 Montemys delectorum
TTTTTTTTTTTTCCAAAGGAAGAAAGTGACTAATGCCTAGTCACCTGGAAGGCTGCTGTAGATGTTATCTAACAACCTGGTGAACTTTTTATTATTCTATAGAGCCAGATTTCCTGAATACCTCAAATTCTGAGCATTCTTTAGAGTTTTATCCTGAGCTTAGTCTCTCACTGACTGGAGCTCCTCCTTCTGAAAGAGGTCCTAAGTACTTTGTATCCCCCATCCATAGAATCTGTCCTAATGTCTATTGCTAGGTTCTTACCCTGAGCGCAGCTCCTCAGTAAATAGAACTCATGTTTATGGTAAGGTCATAAGTGCATTGCTACTTTGTTATGGTAGTTTCAATGTCTCTAAAGATTTGTTGTGATAATTATCACAAGATAATATCTTTGCAAATTTTACTGTGCTTAAATGTGTAAGAAAAGTAAATCATGTGGTCAGAGTCTGGAAGTTTCTCATCCAACACCTGCTAAGTTGGTAATGTTGACCTGAGCTTCATCATTTCCATGCAAACAGCAAGGCTTGCAGGCAACCGGGCATACCACAACATCCACTGCAACCTGTTCATGTTAAGGAAGCACTTGATCAACTGAGCTAAAGCTTTAGTCCAAAGGATTGGAGTATCTTAGTGTGAGGCATATGAGCATGGTACCATCCTCAAGAGAAGATGGATGCAGAAGAAGTGTAAGCATAGCCTCACAATAGCCTATAGAAGCGCAGGTTGAGGTCTTTGAACGGGCAGTTTGTTTGTTCTATGGTCATGCAAAGTTATGAGTGAACAATGTTGAAATGGCATATAGGAGATAACAAAGGAAACAAAGACATATTTCATATGAAATTTCTACAGTCTTAAAGATTAGAGGAGTCTTCTGCGATATAAGTAAAATTTTACAAGGCAGTATACTAATTGAAAAAGTTAAAATATCAATCAGTTATATTGATGGAAAAGTCTTATCCTAATTCACTGCACACTTATGAAAATGTATCATTGTACTGAATAGTTTGCCAATTGAGTTAAGCAGCCAAGACAGGTTGCCTTTGAGGAAAGCAAACCCTGAAACTTATTTAATCCTATCTTTTCTCCATAGTTCCCTTGGAGAAAACCATAGTTGATTCTGATCTGTTGTGAGTAATTTGTCTTCTTAAGTTAAGAGTTCTCTGGCTTTTAGGGATCCCTTGATACATGTTGAAAATAGACAGTAAATATCAATTCCATGTGGCTTCGATTCCTCCAAGTACCTCTCATTTGATTCAGCATGATTTATAGTTTAATATCATTTATAATAATGAAAACGAGCATCTGGATGGCTTGCAGATGTCAGTACCATTTAAAAACAGAATAGAAATAAGAATTATGAACAGTACAAAGAAGAGGCCAGAAAGGTAGTCTACTTTATTCTCTCTCAAAAACTGAAAGAATATAACAAAAGTAAGACCTACATATTATATAGAAAGGTGTTGAAATAGGCATTTATCCAAGTTGTGAATAAGAGAGAGAGAGAGAGAGAGAGAGAGAGAGAGGAAGAGAGAGAGAAATAGAGAGATAGAGAGATAGATAATACATGATAGCTAAATAGCTGATACAAATAATAGATTATAAGTAAGTAGGAATATGCATACATACATGTTAGGTTATAGTTATAAGTAGATAAATGTAAAACATGATATGAAAATAGGTAGATAGATAATAGATAGATGATAGCTAAATAGATTACATAAATAATAGATTACAGCAGAGGTGAGGAGGACACAACATTTATCTCAACACTGGGAGTAACTGGGACCAGCGGGGCTCAGGCATACAGGAACTCTGGCAGCCCAGTGACAAGGGTTCCTTCCAGTCTCTCTGGGCTAGGCCGGTGCCCTGAGTAGATCTTGGGCACAAACTCCACAGCCAGTCCCATAAGACCCAAAGGAAGCTCCACTTGCAGGCACTCTAAAACCCCCAGGATCAGAGGTGAGGAGGAGACAACATCTATCCCAACACCGGGAGTAACTGGGACCTGCAGGACCCAGGCACACAGGAACTCTGCCAGACCAGTGACATGGGTTCTTTCTGGTCTGCCTAGGCTGGTGCCCTGAACAGACCTTGGGAGCAAACTCTGCAGCCAGTGGGACAACACCCAGAGGAAGCTCCACTCCATGTGCTCTAACAAGACTAGGATCACAGGATCACAGAGACAGCTTGATTCTGAGGAGTTCTGACACAACCTGGATCACAGGAAGGACAGGCTCCAGTCAGATTTAGCAAGGGCAAGTAGCACTAAAGATAACCAGATTGTGTGGGGCAAGCATAAGAATATAAGCAACACACCAAGGCTACTTGGCATCATCAGAACCCAATTCTTCCAGCATAGCAAGTCTTGGATACACCATCACACTGGAAAAGCAAGATTCAGATCTAAAATAATTTCTCATAAATAACTCCCTCAAAGAAATACAGGAGAACACAGGTAAACAGCTAGAAGCCCTTAAAAAGAAAACACAAAAATCCCTTAAAGAACTACAGGAAAACACAATCAAACAGGTGAAGGAAATGAATAAAAACCATCCAGAATCTAAAAATGTAAATAGAAACAATAAAGAAATCAGAAAGAGAGACAACCCTGGAGATAGAAAACATAGGAAAGAAATCAGGAATCATAGATGCAAGCATCACCAACAGAATACAAGAGATAGAAGAGAGAATCTCAGGGGCAGAAGACACCATAGAAAACTTTGACACAACAGTCAAAGAAAATGCAAAAAGCAAAAAGCTCCTAACCTAAAACAACCAGGAAATCCAGGACACAATGAGAAGACCAAACCTAAGGATAATAGATATAGAAGAGAGTGAAGACTCCCAATGTAATGGGTCAGTAAATATCTTCAACAAAATTATAGAAGAAAACTTCCCTAACCTGAAGAAAGAGATGCCCATGAACGTACAAGAAGCCTATAGAACTCCAAATAGACTGGACCAGAAAAGAGATTCCCCCTGTCACATAATAATCAAAACACCAGCTAAGCAGTAGTGGTGCACACCTTTAATCCCAGCACTTGGGAGGCAGAGGTAGGCAGACTTCTGAGTTCAAGGCCAGCCTGATCTACAGAGTGAGTTCCTGGACAGCCAAGGCTATACAGAGAAACCCTGCCTCAAAAAACCAAAAAATAAAATAAAATAATAACAATCAAAACACTAAATGCACTATACAAAGAAAGAATTTTAAAAGCAGTAAAAAAAAAAAAAAAAATAAAAAAAAGGTCAAGTAACATATAAAAGCAGGCGTATAGAATTACACTAGACTTCTCACCAGAGACTATGAAAGCTAGAAGATCCTGGGCAGATGTCATACAGACTTTATGAGAACATAAATACCAACCCTAATATACCCAACAAAACTCTCAATTACCATAGATGGAAACAAACAAGATATTTCCATGACAAAATGAAATTACACAATAGTTTTCCACAAATCCAGCCTTACAAAGGTTAAGAGATGCAAAACACCAACGTAAGGAGCAAAACTACACCCTAGAAGAAGTAAGAAAGTAATCTTTCAACAAACCCACATAAATCTAATTCCTACTCTTACAACAAAACCAACAGGAAGTAACAATTACTTTTTCTTAATATCTTAATATGAAAATTAATATTATCAACATATCCTAAGCAATTGAAATCCAAAAACGAGTAATTAGAAATTTGTTGACTGTCATCCAATGGTCTCCCTAATTTGGTAATTGGAGAAATAGGTCCAATATTGTACAATCTATATACACTTTCACCTTGTTTCTACGTGACAGTTTCTTGCTGTGTACCACATAATGGTCTTGAAATCTTGCTTCTCCTATCTCAGCCTCTCTATTAGTAGTATTGTTTATTTCATGTTTTTACACGATACTATGTTTTTCAGAACAGCTTACATTTTTCAAAAGTATTTATATGACCAAAAGAACTGCAGACAATTAACTTGGGAGGTGGCTTGTAAGAGAACAACAAAGAGTGAGACTGAATGCTTTGGTTGGTGTTTGTAACTATTGTATCAAATTGGAGGAAGAGGACTTTATAAGTTACATTTCTCTGAGATGAATGCTTTTCAAAATCATCACAGCCAATGAACCAGATTCTTTCCCTCACCTAATGTCTGTTCCCACCCTCCAAGCAGAACCATTGTTCATTGAAACAGTTGGTGAACGACTTTATGGATAGACCATCTTAATGCACATACCATTTCTTAAATGAATGTAACCTGTTCTCTGTGGCCTGAGAATAAAGTCACTCACTCAAGTCAAATAGCTTTGAACATAGCAGGAAGTCTGTATCCAAAAATCGTGCCTACAATTCATTCCTTTGTGCTGCAGAACTGTCAATACTCAGCTTAGCTATGATGGAGGTAAAATCCTCTGGTGTAGTGAGGATCATTGAAGTACAGCCTTATTACAGTGAAATCCAATGTCTAAAAATTGTTCTTATTTTGGGCTTGTACCACAGTAAGAGCCAAGATTTTAAGCTCTACTAAATACAAAACAAACAAACAAACAAACGAAAAGACTTTATGTATTTATGTTCATTTAAAAAATACTAGTAGTGATATATTATTTTAAAATATACAGTTAGTATGTTTGGAGTTATTTAAAATTTATATTGAGAAAAATGTATATATTTTCATTATTACTGTAGACAAACATCTACATAAGACTGTTAAATTCATTGTTTTATATCAAACAATTTTTAATACTCATTTTTATTGTTATAATATTTTATAAATTTTAAAGAATATGACAAAAATGGTATTGTAGGTATTGAAGGGGGGGTCTCTGGAATGAGTTGGGGTACAAAAGGGAAACAAGTATGTGATTTAATTCTATTTACTTAAAATATGTTTTTAAGCTGGGCAGTGGTGGTGCACGCCTTTAATCTTAGCACTTGGGAGGCAGACGCAGGTGGATTTCTGAGTCTGAGGCAAGTCTGGTCTATAGAGTGAGTTCTAGGACAGCCAGGGCTATACAGAAAAACCCTGTCTCGTAAAAAAAAATATTTTTAAATGTTAACATATTCAGATAAATTGAAATCATGTATCTTTTCTCATCATAATGTAATAAAACTTAAATCAATAAAAAATAATAGATTAAGATAGATAGATAGATAGAGATAGACATAGAAATAGATGATAGATAGATAGATAGATAGATAGATAGATGATATATAGAAACAAATATGCATATGTAGATGTTAGATTATAATGATAGGTAGAGCATGATATGAAAATATGCTCACAATAATAATTATTAGGGTAAAACAAATCAGAATACAATGCAGCATTATCTCACACCTTCTGTAGGCTTTCTTTTAGAGATGTCTTGGTTAGTGTATAGAGAAACCACAATCCATAGAAATGATATAAAAATGGTGCAACCACTGTAGGAAAGGGGATCAAGTACCACACTAAATTAAACCAGTGTAAAGAGTATCCATCTTGTATTTGATATAAACTCAAGTATGTAAAATCAAGACCTCAAAGAGATATTTATACTCCCATGTTGATTGAAAATTATGTAAAATATGTAATATAAGGAAACAACCCAATAGTTTATAATGAAAATATAATTCACTATTGAATTACCTTTTTTATATGAATAGCTATTTCCATTATATTTTCCATTAAATTAAGATGGAAAATGTACAGTGCTTATTCTTTAAAAAAATATTTTTTTGATCTGATTCTTTCATTGAAATGAAAAATATTTTTAAAAGTCAAAATACTGGCCCTATTTTTCTGTAATATTAGTGTCAAGATTTAATTGACTTTGTTCTGTATTTTACACTCAAATGTGATCCATTAATCATATTTATTTGTTACAGCTTTAACTGCCCACCATATGAGAGAAGAGAATGAAAAAAATTTTCCATAAAATCTGTAGGAAAAAAGCACTCAATGTCTATCAAACTGATTTTTTTAATCTCTCAAAATTTAATCAGCTACAGAAAAATGAGCAACTCTAAAGTATTTATTTAGGTTAAAGTTTTCAATATGTTCAGGAACTCTAATAATTCCACATGTAAGCTGTCATAAATCAGTTATACTACAACATTTCTATCATTCTGTAGTATACAGAGAGCCCAAATGCAAATAAATAAATAAATAAATAAATAAATAAATAAATAAATAAAAAGAATTAAGTTGGAGGCATCTCTTTGTCTGAATTGAAGACTAAGTATAGATGTCTAGTTGTTGAGGTTGTTTTCTATTGATAGGCAGGAAAATCATTGGAAAAAACATAGCCACCTAAATATGCCTTATCAATTCACCGGAAATGCAGTAGAAGATAGTGGGAAGGAGGAAGAGGAGTCAGACTTGCAAATGCTAAAATGTTATTAGTAATTATAACATAAGGTAATAGAATACCATTTAAAGTGTGCTGTGAGAACATAGATGATAATCCAATTAATGAAGGTATTGTTTTGGAAACATAAGGACCTAGGATTGATCTCTCAATCCTACACATAAATGCACACTCTGGTTATGGGCTCAGTATTCACAGTAACTGAAAGGCAGAAACATTAGTTCCCCATGATATTTTCTACATGATGACTGATTTGTTTTTCTTACACAGAAGACAAATTTGAGAGGTGAAATCAGTAACCCTGTAAAATGGCTGAAATATCAAGTAAGAGCATGTGTGTTAAGTACACAGGCCCCTGATACTTTCCTTTCCTTTCACTTAATTTTTTTAGTTTGAGATTATAGTCCAATTACACCATACACTCTTATCTTTGCTGCCCCCCAGATCCTCCCATCTATCATTTTATAGTTAATTATCATTTCACACACACATTCCTAAACACAGAAGTACAACTGGTAGGTCAATGTAATCTTAACTCTAATGTATGTTTTCAGGGCTATTTGGTATTAGATAACCATCCAGTGTGTTCTTCTCTGAGAAAGACTATTGCTCCCGCTCTTATCACTCCTGAGGTATATGTAATCTTTTATGTAGTGTTTGGCCTCCAGAACTCCCTTTACTCCACCCACATTAGCATGTTTATTGTTGTTCTTGTTCAGCTCCTGTTTAAGCAGTCGTGTTGGTGGGATTTATTGGTGTAGCTTCTACATTCCTAGAAGCTCATGGCTTGTGAGATTATCCTGTTCCTCTTGTCTTACAGAATTTCCATCCACTCTTTTTCAATGATCCCTGGACCTTAGGTACTAAAATTATGTTGCTGATGTACCCGTTGGGTCTGAGCTCCACAACTCCGTATTTTGATTCCTTAGGATTTATAGTAATGGTCTCCCGAAGGATAAAGACAAGATTTACCTGTTGGTATAAGAATAAAAATATTTGTGATGTAGTTAGAAATACCTTGATTTTTGCCAGTTGTAATTTCTCCTCTAAGACCCATGATGTCATTAGTCTTTCATATTTGTCTAGGTTTCCAGTACAGGCAAGATTTCCTTATTGTTAAGCAGAACTTAAGTGTAATTAGAGACAGCTGGGTACCACCAAGATATGCATGCCACTATTAAATCCTTAGGGTTATCTATTCTGATTTTTGCTGTGGTTCACAAGTATCATAAATGGCTGGGACTCTTGGTTGATTCCCTCCTTTGAACGATTACATGGTACTTTATGTTACCATGAAAGCTAGTCCTCAGGAGTAGGTGTTCAGCTCAGGCTCAATTCAAGGACTTCCAGGCCCTATTTCTTAAGTTCCTGGTATCCTCAGCAAAAGGAACTTTTGACAATCAAATAGAGTGTATCTACTATCATACCAGAAAGTTTTGAAAAGAGTAAGATTACTTTCATTTCCATTTCTTTTCCTTTGCTGTCATTTATTTTCCTTTTCTATTTTATTCAATTTTGAGACAGGATCTCACTAAGCAAGTTTATCAAAATTGCCTTTAATAATGCCACTAGTTGTATTAGTATGGGCTTAGATAGATATCATTGTGATTTGAATAAATATTTTGCACAGATAAGTATAACTACCATTTCTCACCAAAGAGGCTTCTTTTTATGAAAACTGGAGGGCCAACATAGAAAACCATAAATGGAGAGAAAACAGAATTCAACAGATATTAGAGAGTTCAACATCATTGTATATATCTGAACCACAGCTGCCGAATCTATGAGTCTCAAAACACCATAGGAATGGAGGAAAGTAGAGGAGAAGAGCCAGAATATAAGGAAATTTGCAGGGAAATAGACAGACTCTTCCAGAAATGGCTGCATTACCAAGATCAGAACCATCTCAGTAGAGATGTGAATGCAGAAACTGAAAAACTTCATTGCATCTCACCCCTAGACAAAGAACTTTCTAGGCAATGTACTTTCTTTTTCTTTAGGGTTTTTAACACTTTTAAAATTTCCTAAAGCACTTTATAATCACTTCTAATATTCAAAATAAATCTATATTTTGTATGTATTTGAACTAGTTCAATATAAATATATTAAAATGTATGATCTTAAAATTTCATTTTTAAAAAGAGATAAAGACAATAAAAACAGATAGTAAATATGTTCTTTCACTATACAATGCTCCAAAATGTTATTGTTCCTTAATTACAAAACACAGTAAACTTTGCCCTACTTTAGGAAATATAATCATGATTTGTATTATCTTTCATCTAGGAAATCAAACACATTAGGGTGAAAATTATGAAAGCACAGTCTGAAACACCTAAGCATCAAATATATTCCTATAGACATTATTCTGACAATTGAAAGCTCAGTATTATGGAAACTTTCATGACAATTATATAGATGGGTATTGAAAACATGATTGTTTGAACTCAATTTTACCTTATCCAGCTTCCTTATTTACATATATCATGCTGCCTTGTAGCAAAATGTATAATTTTGAGCCCTTGCAACAGAGATGCATATCATACCTATTATGTAGGTAAAAAGAGTAATCTTGTAGAATGTGCTATTCTAAGTCTCAACTAAACACATTTAGCTCCTTGCTTTATTTACATAGGAGAAATAAACAGTGCACACTACATAGTAACAAATACAGGGATATTCAGATCAACATATTAGATTATCCTTACAGAAATTTGTTTTGGAAAAGAGCTGTGCTGTTTGTTGTGATTTGTGAGATAGGTGCACTGCTTTCAAATGTAGAGAAAAGGGAAAAGGAAATCAGAAAAGTCAGTTCACGTGGCATGGCAGACAATACTACTTGGAAAGGTCAATAAGCTAGCCCTCAAGTTTTGACAGTGAGGGCAAAGAGAAAACTTACAAACCATGTCATGAATTAGTACTCTTCTAAGAGAATGATCTTTGGCTTCAAAAAAGGAACTTTGCTATTTACATTAAGAGTAGCATGAGTTTTCTGTATCATCTATTATCTAACTACCATTTATCTTCTGTCTATCTATCTATTTACCTATATCCATCTATGTATCAATCATATATATGGTAAACTTTAAGAATATAAATGGAACATGAGAGAGCTTTTGGGTACTATGAAAAGACCTAATTTTTAAATTATGGGCAGAGAAAAAGGATTCCATACCAAAGACATAGGAGGATATTCTCAATAAAATTACAGAAGAAAAATTCTCAAATCCAGAGAAATAAATGCTCGTTCAGGTACAAAAGGCTTATACAACATCAAAGAGACAGAAACAGAAAATAATCTTCCCACATATATTATAGGCAAAACACTAAAACCAGAGTAAAGAACGCTTCATAAGGGCCAAGCCCCTTATGAAGGTAAGCCCAGCACACTTGTACCTAATGATTCTATAGAAATATTCTATAAGACTTTTTCCCGAACAGATAAAAGTACCACAACAAAATAAATGCATAGAGAAATTTTCTATTCAATTCCATAGTCAGAAATAAATATCTAGATTATTCTAACATTTATGAAAAAGTAATGATTTAAAATCTAGAATAAAATGTTTTCCTCCAGTTACGGCAAAACTATTTCAGATATTGACATAAATCATGTAGAAAATTTTGAGTGGATTTCTATTAATATAAAACATTCCTGTCTAACAAGCTATTTGCAAAGAGAAAACATTCACAAGAAATTTAGGAGAAAAATTAAAAATAATGTCATAATTCAATAAAACATTTTTTTAAAAATCAGAATTCACCAATACCTTGTAATTTCAGTGGACATAGAATAGCTATACATATAATTTACTCTACCTACAAAGTAATTTGGTGTATGTGTAAAGATAGATGATTTCATTTACAAGTCACCTTCTAGGTACATAAAACACTTACGCATATTAGTGGATCAGCTTCAACAATATTCATAATATCTTAAATTGGCATAAGAAAATGAGACACAAATTAATTATCAGCAAAAGACTGGATAAATCAACTATGGGAAAATATCAAGAGGGACAGAGGTAGGGAGTTTATATACACAAAAAGAGGCAATTTGGAGTACTTTTTCAGGTCACATACTTTAATATTAAGCAAATTGGAAGTGTTGTCCTAACTTATTTCTCATGGCATTGAGGGTGGAGTGAATTTAATCTCTCTGTCTCTGTCTCTCACTGTCTCTGTTTCTAACTCTGTCTCTTGTCTCTGTCTCTCTGTCTTTGTCGTTCTCTCTCTGTCTCTCTCTCTTTCTTCTTGCTTCTACAATATATTCTACTCACCACAATAGACTAAAATAAAAATAAACTATTCCCACTTAAAATTTACTTCAAGTATTTTGTGACGCTTGGGAATAACCCTTGAACATTGTTTATTATATGTTACGGCATACTTATTTGATAGTAGGATATTGAAGCTGAGACACGTCTTTGGACAAGATCTACAGTGCAGGTGAAACTCATGGGAAGTAATGTTGAGCCTAAGTCATAAACACAGTCATGGATTTCTGGAGCAAAGAAATTTCTGGCTCAAGGTCTTGATTTAATAGTTTCACTAATCAACAAAAAGAGTCTGGCAGAGAGGGTCAGGTAATCCAGCTGTGCACATACAATTCTAATGGCAGTTAGGATAGATAACAGATTCCATGCTTGCTATTATAAAATGTGACCCCGTGGCAATGTCACCCTGTGGGTGACGGGAGGTAAAGTGTGGGGGGGGGGATAATAAGCCTTTCTTATTCCTTGAGCAGGGACATAAAAGGAAAGAATCTCCTTCCTTTCTTTTTAGCAACTCATAATTTCCTAGTGTGAGAGATGCTCTCTGCACACAGAAAAGGGGCCAGAAGTGCAATAATGCCAAGAATGTGAACAAACAGGCTTTGCTGGACATCCCCTACCTACCTATTATCCAAGGGATCATATACTTTGGATATGCATCCCTTGACTGCCCACCTCCATCAAGCTAAAAAATAAAAAGAGTCCATGGATTCCATTACTTGTTTGGTGTATAATTTTGTTGGTGTGGTGTGTGTGTGTGTGCGTGTGTGTGTGTGTGTGTGTGTGTGTGTGTGTGTGTCTTGTTGTGGGGTATTTTGAGACTTCATTTCTGAAAATCTATCTTTTAAACTTTTCCCCCCATTTTCCTGTTTCTATTCGTTTTACGGGACATATGCCATGAGCAAAGGAACCCAGCAGTAGCAAGGAGAGTTAATTTTTTTTAACATTACAATGAGCTATGTGTCATTTTCATTTTCTGCACATTTTGTCCACAAGTCTTATTTTCCACATGTATTTTATATTACTGAATAGTAAAACTCCTTCCATCATTTTTACTGGAGTGCAAAAGACCAAATGCATAAAATGTGGGGCTGGGTTACTGCAAGGTTAAAGACATGGCCGTGGTGTGCCTGCTGGAGAGACAGGTGCCAATTTCAAACCGCATTATATTGGGATTCTGATGACTGCTCTTTTACTTGGTCCTGTGTTCCAAAAGGATTTAGAGATTCATTGCTCATCTAAGCAGCAAGAGACCTCATGAAACACTCTGGCCCAGATCCATTGTGTCCGCTTGCAGACAGCTAAAGCCATTCCAGGCAGTTGCTTGTTTAATGGCTCACCCTTGAGTCTTTCCCAAGTTCCCTGTGTTTCACACAGTGTTCTATTTCTATTCAGTTGGGCAAGATACTTCATTTTTTCTTGACTTGTAGTATAATAAAAACTTTAAGCATCTTTGTTCTTCTACTCTGTCATCTCTTCTTTATGAAGAGAATGTGATTATGTTGGTATAATTTGATTGTTACTATTAGGAAATAATACAATCTCTTCCTTTTCAATAAATAACAATCTTTTAGAGGTTGAATTTAAAATTACACAGAACAAAGCATTTGATTGTGATGCATACGCGCCAGGAACCTATTCAGAATAATAAGGAAAGAAGAAGAATAAATGTTAAATAAA
>JADRCD010189406.1:0-10038 GCA_019843815.1 Montemys delectorum
CCAGTTCCAGGTATGCCCTCTTCTGACCTCCACAGGCATTGCACTTACATGGTACACAAGGGACATGCAGGCAAAACACCCATCCACATTAAATAAATCTGTATTTAAATGCCATACTTGAACGATAAAGCACTGTGCGTAACACGCATCTGTATTTCTAGATCTCTCTGACCACATTACCTGAAACAAGGAAAGAGGTTTAGTTTTGGCTCACAGCTTTAGAAGGGTTTCAGGTCAGGAAGGTGTTGTGCAGCCATACAGTTCAGTACCATGTGCCAGCAGCATGCTCACACAGCCTTCCCAAGATACCCAGGCTTCCAAAGTGAGACTATTGGCTGAGGAACAACTGTTCAAACATGAGTGTGTGGCAGACATTGGAGACTCAAGCCCAGCAAGACCTAGTTATCCATGGAAATGGCTAGTATCAAATTTCTCCTAAGGCAGCCATCTTAATGTGCTCCGTTCACTTCCTCAGTTAATCCTCATAGTTTGTGGCTCTGCAGTAGATGTTATTTTCCTTGTTTAATGTGTCATCAATTCAATAAATACTTTTTTTACTGAATGATATGCATTGTCTCACATTGAGAATATAAAATGTAACTAAACAGGCAAGAATATATGCCCTGGTTCTCTTCTCTTACATTGTGGTGGTTCGAATATGCTTGGACTGCAGGAGGTGGGCATTATTAGGAGATATGGCCTTGCTGGAATAGATGTGGCATTGGAGGAAGTGTGTCTCTGTGTGGGCAGGCTGTGAGGGCCCATAGTGCTCAAGCTCCATCCAGTAGGGAAGAGAGTTTTTCTGCTAGCTGCCTTAGATTAAGATGTAAAACTCTCATCTCCTTCTCCAGCACCATATCTGCCTGCATGCTGCCATGCTTCCTGCCATGATAATGGACTGAACCTCTGAACTGTAAGCCAGCCCCAATTAAATGTTTCCTTTATTTATAAGAGTTGTCTTGGTCATGGCATCTTCATAGCAATAGAAACCTAGCCAAGACAAACATCATATGACATTTACTTACTGATTAACTAGAAAATAAAGAATGGGAAACAAAGGGGCTAGAGAGATGGCTCAGCCATTAAGCATGCTTGTAGCTCTTCCAGAGGACCCAAGTTGTGTTCCCAGAACTACCTATAACTTCAGCTCCAGGAATTCCACGCACAGGCAAATAAATCTTTCAAAGAATTGAGAGAAAAGATTTCTAGAACAGAATAGTGGTAGAACTTAAATCAAGATGTAGGATTCTTGGTACATGGTAATTAAATAGCAATTCAGTAAAACCACAAAGAAATGAAGATGGGAAGATATGTTCAAGTTCCCAATGCTGATAAAGTCCCGGCTTAGCACAGACCCCGGAACAGTGGCACTTCTCCTTCCAAAGCTACTGGGTACCACTGACTACTTTTGGAATTGGTTAAAACTTAACTAAATCTATTCTTTAAAATGGCTTTTATCAATATTTGAGTGTGCCATTAAGTTCAGAACTGGACAGAAACTTCTAAGTGTGTTTTTTATTTCAGGCTGAAGAATTTGAGACCACCAGAAAGATTCCCAAGAGGACATGGTGGAAGTGCTTCAAGATTGTAATTACCACCCTTGCCATTCCCCTGTCAATCATTATCATCCTCTTAAGTACTCACATAATCCCCACCTGACCAATAAAGTGTTACATGGAGTTACAGAGCCCTGCACCCAATAACTGTGAACTCGCTTGGTAGTGGTGATGGGGGACGGGGTGGAGCTTTTCCTGGCCCTTGAGCATCTTCTGACTTCTGTCTCTGTGCCTTGATTTTCCTAACACTGCTGTGCTCCTATTGTGATTCCTCTGTGACCTCCCTCAACCTGGAAGGCTGAGCGTTGGTGTGCACCTTCCTCTTGTCACTCGGGAGGCTCAAGTGGGCAGATCTGGGACCGCCTAGCTCAGAACAAGAGGCAAACAGCATGATGACTCATGCCTGCAGTCCCACTGGAGGGACTGCACTCTACCCCAAAGCTGAAGCAGGGCTGCTGTGAGTTCAAGGCTACCCTAAGTTACATAGTGTTTTCCAGGGCAAACCTGGGCTTACTTACAGCGTGAGAACTTGTTTCAGAGTAGAAATTTTAAAAAGCACAAATTACACTACTGAAGCTCAGCTCAGCTGTTTGTATGTCTCCGGACACCTTACACCATGCCCTGTTCCTCGCCTAGAGCTGATACTAAGTGAATACGCATGTTTTCTACAAAGTAAATGTCATCTAAATCTTACTAATAGTGGGTTACTGAATTAATACCATTTATTGATAATTATACAGAAACCCAGTTAACCTTAAAATATCCTTAGAAACAAGAATTTTAACGTGAGTATACAGCCTTGTTTTCCATATACTTTCATTTGAAAAGAAAATTCAAACCACTGTTTAAGAGGAGGCAATTCTTTGTTTAAGAATCAAAAAACTAACTTCTCTTAAAGTTTACAGACCTTGTCCTATCTTATTTCCTAACAGTCTAGCAACTTCAAGTCACTGAGACTTGTCACAATCTCACTCTACTCTGCAGTTACTAACAGGGGCTTGAGTAGTGTTCTCCACGTGGCAACTAAGGTCTTTTCCCTGTAACATTTGTCCACTGTGTATCTGTATATGTATGCATATGCCAGTGTGTCTGTGGAGGTCAAGGAATAGCTTTATGAGAACTGCTTCTCATCTCTCACCAGGTCCATTCCAGGAATTGAACTCAGTTCATCAAACTTGGCAGCAAGCACCTGTCCCCAGTGAGCCATCACTCAAGGTCTTAAACATTTGAAAAATCATTTCGTTTCATGCATGGACTAAGTACAGCTTTTGGAAGTCTAGGGCAGATTTGGGTTGAGGGGGAGGCAGGGTGTCAGCCTGGGCTACATAGTGTCTCAAAGAAAATGAAAAGGTCAGGCGGTGGTGGCGCATGCCTTTAATCCCAGCACTTGGGAGGCAGAGACAGGCGGATTTCTGAGTTGGGAGCCAGCCTGGTCTACAGAGTAAGTACCAGGACAGCCAGGACAACACAGAGAAACCCTGTCTTGAAAAATAAAATAAAAAAAAGAAGAAAAGTAATCTAGAAAATAGAAAGTAATCTACTCCCTTAGTCCCAGCACTTAGGAAGAAGAGGCAGGCACTCTCTGAGCTTGAAGCCAGCCTGCCCACACACTGGGACCCACACATTGGGTTCCACACTAGCCAGGGCTATATAGAGACAAAAAAACAAAATACAAATGGAAAGAGACTAAGAGGGAGGCAGGGTGGATGATGCTTTAGAGACTTGTGGTGACAACTAGCACTTCCAACACCCACCTTATCCCTCCAACTAAGAACACGCATGCCATTCATAATATGTGATCCTTGGATAGTTTACATACCCAGAGAAAAAGGCTGACTCAATAGTGCCTCATACAGCATACTAATGGCTCAGTGGTGCAGCACATCACTACATTGTACTGTGATGCTAATAAAGAACTTTTATGTATAGTAGCCTAAGGTGAAGATTATAGGTCACTGGTAGACACATAAAAGCACTTATGTGGATTTTTATTTTAGATGAGAAGGCGGACATAAAGACATCCTTAAGAATCACACAGCTTCAAAGCTGATATTTTCCTGAATCAAGTACTCACTGGTATACAGCCACAGGATCCATTTCAATTATGAGTGTACTGTCTGATGCCTGAGTTGTGGGTCAGATAGGACCATCAGTACAGTTTGTTGTCTGGCACATTGTTTTTAGGTGAAAAAAAAAAAACTATCACATATTTCACTAACATTACTTCTGAAGCCATACAAAACCTGCCTAATGGTAAAGTGGTTTTTCAAGACAGGGTTTCTCTGTATAGCCCTGGCTGTCCTGGAACTCAACTCTGTAGACCAGGCTGGCCTCAAACTCAAAAACCTGCCTGCCTCTGCCTCCCAAGTGCTGGGATTAAAGGCATGTGCCACCACTGCCTGGCTACAACATGTATATTCTAACAATACACATTAGCATAATTATTAGAAAGGTAAGCACTTCAGCTTTGTCTACCCTAGTTCCCTCATTTCACATATTAGAAAGCCAAGAGCCAAAGCCTCAAAGAACAGTGACTCTTAGGAAATGGGAATTAGGAGTCAAACCCAAGACCTTGCATATACTAAGTAAATGCTATCCCTGAGCACATAGCTGCAGTCTTGAATTTTGAGTTTTTAAGCTCCTCTCCATTACATAGCACAAAGCAAAGGTTGCGGCCCTGAATCCAGGCTGAAGGAGTCTTGATGCTTCCTTTCTTATACAATCAAGCAGAATTTAAGGATTTTTGAAGATAATGTCAAGGCCCAAGTTGAAGAAATCTGGAGGAAAGAAAGCACTGTTTAGAAATGAATCCTTACTGTTTTTTTGTGCTTATGCTGCCACAAGAAACCTTAGCAGGAAGAAGTTAAGTACCAGGGCATTCCAGACCTTGTTCATTTAGGTCTCAGACTGACTGTACCCCTGCTCCGCACCAAGCAGCTTGGACACATTACCAAAGACCTCATGTCACTACAGAACGAGGTCTGTGCATACAAATGGCTGTACTCCTAAGAAAAGCTCACATTTGGATCTCCTTAATCCTAAGGAAAGTAGGAATAATAATGAGTGACACCAAACAAGCTCAAACAGCATCTCCGAAAGTAGCATACTGCACAGCAGAGAATAAATTCAAGCAATGGCCAAGACAGTCACAAGCCACTAGAAGTCATGAGTTACAAAGGAGCTGGGACTTGGATCCTACAAGGTCCATTTGTATCAGCGGTGACAAATCATTTAGTGCACAATGTGCTGGCAATTTGACTCAATCTTCCCAACTGCTCTAAGACAATTTCCATCGTCTACCCTGGATGACAGAAGCCCAAGCTGTCACAGAGACAACTGGACTAGAAAGACAAAGGAACCCAACAAAGAGAGATAGTGGGCCATGTGAAACACAATCATGCAGTCATTCAGTCTACAACACAGCCCAGCTTTAAGCTTTCTTTATTTCCGATTCCCCTGGGTACTTGTCTTCACTCTCCTATTGCCCTCTCTAGCTCTACCCTCTGAATACCAGCTTTTCAACTCCCACTAACTACAGCCACTTGGATATCATGCAAATATCTCGTTTTAAATTCCCTAATTCAACTATATTTCCTTCCTTTCTTCACAAACCTGCTTAATTTGACTTTATTTCTCGTTTCAGCACATAGAGTTCAGCTATCCAGTAATCTGAAATTATAAAAATCACGAACTCTTCCCTTCAGCTCTTCTTTCCAATTCAATCAGCAACAATACGAGACTTCTCTGCCAGTATTCTGTGCTTAACTCAGGGAATCCCAGACCTACAGAAGCAAAGGCAGGGTTCCTTCAGAGTACCCAGGGCATTTGTCCTGTTCTGATGATGCTAACTGTACCACATCATATTCCTCTATTCTGTGCCCAGCAGAGGCACTTAACATCAGCTTTCTCACTTATAAATTTCATAGATACATGCACAGTAACAAATATGAAGATGGGTTCGCAAGCCTCAGCATTATAATCAGAAATCTTGAAGGAGGGTTTCACAATGAGGCCCTGGCAAGCCTTGAACTCAGGTTATCTACCTCTGCCTCCCACAATGGGAAAGTGGTTCTCAACCTGAGGTCATGACCCCTTTAGGCATCAAACAGCCCCTTCACAGGGGTTGCATATCATATATTTACATTATGATTTATAACAGTACCAAAATCAGTTATGAAGTAGCAACAAAAATAATTGTATGGTTGGAGGTCACCATGACATGAGGGAATAGAGGTTTCAGCATTAGAAAGGTTAAGAACCACTTGATTAAAGGGACATACCACCCTCAAGCTAGATTCAGAAATCTTAACAGGCACCTGGGTTCCACCTCCAAAGACACTGCCACATTCTGGGATGTGTATTATCATCGTGAGGCAGGGAAGTGCTAATTTTGAAGCAATTAAAGTATGCCTCAATTATGTCCACAGGCGAAGCTCCTATAATTTTATAGCTGGAAAAATGGATGTTGAGTTTAATTTACTCAGTATCAGTATGCAAACAGCAGGTCTTGCACACAATTCCCATGCAATGTATTAAACTGCAAGCTTGACAATCCACTGAACAAAAGCCACCCTCAATTCAACATGCTCAAAACTCATAAGGCTCTTGTGAATTATGGTAAAACCTACTGATTTTGCCTTTTTTTTAACAAAAAGGCTAGTTTCAAACAGGTCATTCGTCAAGACCCACAAAGTTCCTTGGCAAGACCTGAACACTAAGTATAACCCACATTCTCTAAACAAGTTGAGCTAATGTAATGGTATAAACCTGCAATTCCAATGCTTGGGAGAGGAAGAGGCAGAATACAATGACATTAGGACAGCTTGTGTACATTATGAATTCCATGGCAGCTAGGAATAATACATAGCAAGCAAGACCTTATCTCAAAAAGAAAAAGGAAATGAAGTGCCTTTTGTTTCCTGGACTTCTACTGAGAAGACTTTTCTTGGTCAATGCTGCTGCCATTAAGCATCTAACTAAATTTACTGCTTTCTGAAAATAACAGTGATAACACACACCAGCCAAAAATACAGAATCTTGCCACCCCATAGCCTTCCTCATGAACATTCTGGGGAAAACTGAAATAGTCCTCTTTCTATCAAACTCATTGATTCTTCAATGTGTAATAAAAAAAATGTTTGAGTACTTGTGTATAGACTCTAAATTTTCGAAGGAACCATTATTTCAAGTTCTTATGTGATGATCAACCATTCCAGTTCTCTTACCTTCTCAACTAAAAACAAGATCTTTATTTAAAGATATTCATTCAAGAGAACAGCTTCACTGAAGAAAAAAAAGACAGTGCAAAAAGAATGCATGAGTGCTGAAGAGTTTAATTGTAAGACAAAGCACTACATTATAAACATAAGTGATCTTTCAGAAAATAAAATTTAGTGCAAATTAAAAGCCCATGAGAGCGCACTGTAAGCTTCACTTGAAGAACCTAGAAGGAAGCTTCTACAATGGAAACAGTCCCAGTGGAATCCGCCTGGAAAGAATAAGTCCTGGAAATGTTAAAACGGCACAGAGAACATCTTATAGTTTAAAATGAAGTCAACCAAGTACTAAGAAGGACATGCTAATAGATCTTAATACATAAAACTTGGCAATAGCATGCTTTATAGATCAATGATTGTAGAAGCAATTTACAACAAATTTGTTTCAAAGTTTTATTTACTCTTTTAGCTGAATCTCTACTGTAATACTCAAAGGCCATTTTCCACATTTAATAAGGATTCCACTTCAGTCTCATACCTGTTTTATAAAAATGTAATTAAGCTCAGTATAAGCACACCCATTCATACAACAAAAACAGCAATTATTTAATTCCTTTTCTCAAGTATTTATTCAAAGCAGTTTCCATGACATGTTAAATGCCACATTCAGGTACTAGCATTAACAGATCTCTTGAAGTTTCTTTTAAAAAAATTTAAAAAGCCAAGGTAACCTTGCCTTCAAATTCTAGAGTGCAACAGAATACAACCAATCAAATTACAAACATATACAAATTAACTCTGAAGTGTTGCCAACATCATTTTCCACCTTTATCAGTGAAGTTAATGAAGTGTCGATCTGTATATTTAAAAATCCCTCCTACTGCAAGTTTACAATAACAAATCTGGACTGTTCTAACACCCTCACCTTCTACAGAATCTAATTCTGAAACATTGTTAAGCATTCTTTCTTAAACTGGGAGATAAACCCAGGGCTTCCCTCCTTATGCTATTTTCAAAGGTCTTCGGAAGTATCACCTGTCACCTTCCTAAATGACATAGTTCCCTCTTTACCTAAGGCTGTTCACAATAAAGCCACAACCAGACATCGTTGAGACTCTAAGGTGCTCAAGTCAACAGGGTAAATGTATAATGAGCCCAACTCAAGACTTCAATAGCAAAATAACAAGACAATTAGAGTCAGCCAGTTAATCCACAATGCAGTGAGTCAAGTAACTATTAAGGACCAAGGTGCATACAGAAAGTGTGTACTGCCTATAGAAGTCACAAGGTCAGTTAAGCCCCCAACCATGGCCACTTGCTGTTCTTCCCCCACTTACTGCTGTCATATGTATACTCACTAGAATGCTAACAATCTTCTGAATATTTTCCTTCCACACTATAGCCATCACCATACTTGGAGTTTATGTGAAATAAAGAATCCCAGGCAACAATGCTGTACAACTGATGCAGTTGTAGATGGTCTACAGGCCTCTTTTTATAATTAACTTCCTTCCAACTTACTAGATTACAGGTAACTGAGAGCAAATTATAACAGCAAACTGAATTTGCACAACAGGGTATTTATTTAACTGGCTAGAAACTTTTTACCCAAGGAAATTCAGACAAGACTTCTCAACTGTTAACAACTTTAATGTGGCCAGCAGTGAATATAAGATTCCATTTTCAGCCTTGCCAATTTTTGGTTAAAAACAAAAAACAAAAACAAACAGACAAAAAAACATGCAAATTTAATCCCAGCACTAGGGAGGCAGAGGCAGGATCTCTGTGAGTTCAAGGCCAGCCTGGTCTACAGAACAAGTTCCAGGACAGCCTACACAGAGAAACCCTGTTTTGGGTTTAAAAACAAAACAAAACAAAACAACAACAAAAACTTCATTACCACTGTTATGTATGGATCTATAGTTTGACAAATATGTTAAAACAACCCCAAATCAAAAAAGCATACATTTATAGATCAACACAAATACTGTACTAGATAGTGGGTTCAGTTTTTCTGGTTGTCAACAATCCTAATACCTCAACATCCTAAATACAACACTCAAAGTAGAAGGTAGTAAAGCAAAAAGTTCCAAGAATTAAAGCACACAAAAAAGTTTCTAATGTGTAAGATGTAAATCCTGGTAAATGGAACTTATTCAGGACGAACAGATGTCAAATCAACACACTGAATTCTGACTTGGGAACAGCATGTAATGAAGCAATTGTCATCCCAGTGCACAAAGAAGAGACTGAAAGGCCAAACTTGTATACATATTAAGTTTAAGTAAAGATTTAAAAAGGAGAAAACAACCCCAGGAAGAGAAAGGACTCACCTGGTAGTGGATACCTAGTAAACCAAGAGACAGAAAGCTCATTGCCTGAGGATTGGCATCACTAGCAGGTCTATCCAGAAGGAAAATCAAAGCTACCTAACAGTCCACCAAATGTTTCTATACTGAAGTACAATCCTAAAGGGATAATAAGCTGTCCACATTTTAATTTACCTGATTTTCCTCAAACTTTTCATCATCAACCTCCCTACACACACACACACACACACACACACACACACACACACACACACACCATTACTCTTCTGAAATTCTACTAAGTACCAGGGCTTGTTAAACGTGGGTTGGGAGGATTTAAGCAGAAATAAGCTTTCAACGTTTATGAGCAAATGTTAAGAAAACTGTGTTTGTCAGCATGGAGGGGTCTCAAAACCCCTACAAAGGCCTTACTGGAGTAAGTGGTAGCCCAAGTACTGGTAGATGTAGGTAATGAAGAAAGGATAGGTTTCAAGTCCAAGACTGCCAGATCTTCCCAGCAGCCACCAGACTTGCCCATTCTAGTGTCTCTGAAGCAACTGCGATGGTGCGCTCTGGACACACCCATCTGCCTTCTTTTCCCTTTGAGATGAAAACACTGCAAGCCTGACTTACCCTTCAGGCAGGGTGGAAAACTCCAGTAACCCTCACCAGAGAATAAAAAAATATCTATCTAGAGATTCATTTTAAAGTACTCAGTGGAAACAAAGGATCACTTTGCATCCACTGAAAACTTAAGTATAAGCAACAGGATGTAAAGTAAGATCGCCTTCCATGTGTTCTAACATGGATCCTTCCTTGCCCAGGTCAGCCTTGGGTTGAGAGTACAGGATTATGCCATCAGTAAAAGCCTCAGAGAAGGAGTAAAGATGAAGGGTACACTTAAGATCGAATATAATAGTTGGGGAAGAGGGTAAGAAATTCTAAGATGAATTTTGT
>JADRCD010189408.1:0-11369 GCA_019843815.1 Montemys delectorum
AGCTTTAAGAAGCTGCAGGGGTTCCTGAAGGGGTGGTGAGTGTTGTATTTTTGTTCTTATGAACTTCTCACCCCGAATGACAGCCCATGTGCTTCTTTTTAGTTGAAGCAGTAAGGAGAGAGCTGAGAACATATGGGCTAGGCTTCTGGAAGCACAGACATGGCATTCTTCTTGGTCTCAAAACCCTTTGGTCTATAGCAGTGGTTCTCAACCTGTGGTTGGAAATCCATTTGGGGGCCAAATGATTCTTTCCCAGGGAATAGAAGATATTTACATTATGCAGTAGCAATATTACAGTTATGAAGTAGCAACAAAGATAATTTTATGGTTGGGGACACCACAGCTCAAGGAACTGTATCAAAGGATTTCAGCGTTAGGAAGGTCTACTTGGTTGCTTGAAGACAATTTGTGACTTAAATAAAATGTAGGAAAGGTGAAGATAGTGTACTAAAATCACAATGATAACAGGTTGTACAATGTCTAGAAATGGTCAAAGACATTACCAGAACAAAGAGTGCCACATTATACCAGGAAAGTGGGTGGAAAGGAGACCAAAAACCATTTAGCTATGTTAGAGAGAGGGGAGAAATCAGCTTCTTGTGGGTGCCAGGTGGGGACAGGATTACAGAATAAGGACACAGCTCTCAGGAAGCTGCTGCTTTTCTTCAGCAGTGACAGCAGTCCTTGGGATTTGCCTATGGCCTACAGATGAGGCGCTGCATCAGTACAGCAAGGGCTGAACCAATGTGCTGTAGATTGTGTGTGATACAGCAAGGAAAGGGTTGTGTCCACCAAGTAAATGAAGGCTGAAGTAGACCCAAGAGCAGAACAGTGCTCCCCAGACACAGGACTCACCAGCAGTGAGGCTCAGAACCCTTAGAAGGCACTGGGTGAATGGAGGCACCAGGAAGGGAGTACATTAGCCAGCTCCCAACTTTCCTCAGTGATGCTGAAATTGTGATTTAACACTCACCAGTGACTATTCACTCAGTGGGGTCTCTGTGGTCCCCACACCCACTATTCTGTTACTTTTCCTAATATCAAGTCCAATCCAACCAGGATGAATCCAGCTTTTAGCTGGATGGAGTGTGATATACTCTGTTGAGTACATGACCATTCCCTCTCCTCCTGACATGAGTTGAACCTGAGCTATCCTCTCTCCAGCTCAGTGGGTAGAGTCCCTGCTGACTGAGTACTACCTTGAGCCAGATACTCCTCACATTCTCTTAACAACAGCCTCCTATAACATTCAGGATTCTAAGAAGAGGAACGTGAGACACAGAGAAGTCAGATAATTTATTCAAGACAACATCAACACCTAGTCAGGGGCAGAGCTGGAGTTTGAACACAAGTAGGCTGGCCCTAGAGTTTCTTCAAGCAATGAGGAAAGCTGGTTTGCGCTATCTGAAGAACAGTATGTCAAATTTCAGGTTGTAAGGAAGGCTTTCCTAGTCAGATAAATAAGATGTGAGTTACAAAAAGCAGAAGAGACCCAAGGAGAATACTAACTGTGCTGAGAATCTGTAAGTTGAAGGACTCTGATGCTGGACCCTCAGGGGAACTACTTGTCACCAAATTATTTCTCACCAGGGTGTACAGCTCAGCCTGTATCATTCACTTCTTTAATAAAAGAGCAAAATAGACTTAATGGTTTATGTCTTTCCAAATTTAAGCACATGTAACAGATTAGCTTGTTCTATTAATAAAAACTAGATTATCATTAAGATCTCATTATTCATGGGGCTGTGAAAAATATCAAAGTTGAAAACTCAGCCAATATTAGCAATGAGATTTCACAGGGAACCACTGCTGGCTAGGACCAGTGGGCAGCTCAGAATGGACTGAAGAATCTAGGATTCATTAGTCTCTAGTTGGAACTGTTTGGGAAGGATTTTAAAAGGATAGCTTTTTGTTTTCTTTTGGCATGTCACTTAGAGTAGGCTTTGAGATTTCAAAAGTCCATGAATTCACAACTCTCTGCCACTTACTTGCAGATTAAAGATGTAAGCTCTCAGCTACTGCTGAGTCAGTGCCATGTCTGCCTCCTGTCTGCTACCATGCTTCCCACCATGATGGTCATGGATTCTAACTAATCCTCTGAAACTGTAGTTCCCAATGAACTCTTCCTGTCATAAGTTGCCTTATTCATGGTATCTTATCAGTGTAATAGAAAGTAACAAAACCACTTAATTCATGCCTGATGTCCTCCAGTGAAATTACCTATGTATGTAAGCAGAGCAAAACTTCACCTATGCAGAATTCACAGAACTTAGCACTTAAGCAAAGGGGCTTTCATGAGCAGTTACTGGGGACGGAAAGCTGGCCTTCACAGGTACAACAGTAGAGTAGCACCTGTACTACTGGGTTAAGCATCAACTCCTTTCCACAGTTTTTAGTTTTGAGATTTCTGTCCATTGTTTGAACTGGCCTGGCATTCTCTCTGCCAATTTGACAGGCCTTGAACTTGAGGTCTTTACCCTTCAGTTTTCTGAGTGGCTTGGGCATATCTGTAGCTTTTCTGAAAATGGCAAGGTAAAACCAGTATGTGAATTAGAATTAACATCACCGCAGATCAAGCAAATATACAGTGGCTTAAGCACGAGGTTTTATGTACAGGTCACATACATGAAGTAGGGGGAGGGGAAATGTGCCAGTTCAGGCTCATGCTTCGGTGCAGTGGTGGTCCGCACTGCCGGTTTCACCAGCAGGAGACAATTCCTTCAAAGCCTGCTTATAATTCGTTCTCCCTTGAACATGACCTTCATGCACCTCAGCATCTTAGCTCAGGAACACAGGCACTCCAACATGGAAGACTGTAAATGTATGTCTTTTCAACTCTTTTGAACTTAGTACCATGCTTTTGAATGGTGAAAGATAATGCTTTCTTCCTCTGACCCTTACTCCTGTCTCAAGGAGGGCTTGGTTTTCTTTAGTCCCATGTTGTTATTAAGAATAAATAGTTCTTGAGAAAAAAAAATGGTTAGTTCATTCTCAACTCCATTTTATCACCAAGCTGATGGGGACCTGAGGTGCCATGGCTGCTTAGCACTGAGGCTCTGCACCTGCTCAGGAATTTGGAGTTTTGTTAATGTGAGGACTTTTCTCCTCAGTAAGAATTGTAAACTATTCAGTGTTGTGTCCCAAAAGGCCGTGAAAAATCTATTTTGCAACTCTGGAGAATCTAGCTAAGGATTTTGAAGTAATTTCCAGTTGAGTTATAATAAGGGGAGGGGAGAGTTGAACTATGTAGTTTTCATTATCTGACAGGATCATAAGGTCCAACGTCAAATCAAGTTGTCTTCAGTATAGTTTTAATATAGCATACAAATGATGTTACGTCGATGCTTTTAAGTAGTGGGGGCAGCTTTAAAGACTGTATAGAAAAGCAGACAGAAACAGCATTGTTTTGTTTATTTGTTTGGTTGATTGATTGAAACTTATGCCAAATGGAGAAAGTAGGGTTCACCCAGGAACGTTCTGCTGTGGTCATAGAAACATGTAAAACAAAATAAAATAAAACTAACAGTGAAAATTCTTCCAAAGTGAAACAGTAGTGGTTTACTGGTCCAGGATGATGCAGACCTGTTGGTTTCCATGGAATTACTTTTGAGAAATTGTTATGGCTTTTGTTAGATTCAGAGAATATAACTACATAGGTTACACATTGCCTGTGCATTTTTAATCTTGTGTATCTTCTGCTGCATATATTTTGTCAGTTCCTGTTTGTGTATATGATTATAAGGTTAGCTGGATGATTGGGCAAAGATGCACTTTTTAGTTTTTTTGATCATCTAAGTGACTTATTTTCTTTATTTTAAACTATTAATATGAATGTAGTGTATCTACAGTTTCACAAGGTATATTCACATATGCACAATACAGATTTTAAATAAGCAATGTGACCAATGTAACTTCAATCAGAAGCCCAGATTTATGTATTTATTGAAATCAACTTCATTTGTTTCATCAAACTCAACAGAATTAAATTTCAACCTGATTACTAGGAACTGGGTCACCTGAGAATGTGTCCTATTCCTTCTGTCTTTTCTAGATACTCCTTGTCTCTTTTATTAATATTTAATGGTATCATTAGCATATGAACAATGGTATAGGCTCTGGATGCCACTGAAAAACAGCTGACTGGTCTAGGTGTTTGAAAGGCTCAACTCATTTTTGACATCTTTACATTTAGGGAATTGTCCCCCTCCACCCCTGCCTCCCTTCCCCGATTTTCCACCTAGGGATGCAAAGTTATAAATCCTTTAGAACCAAGTCTCAACTTTTGGTTCACATAGCTTCTGCACCAGGAGAGGCCTCCTGCACAGATCTTGTACTTCCAGCCTACATGGCCTGAGAATTAGGTGAATGTTTTGAGGAAACACTCAGAGTCTTGTCCCTTTCAGGATGGCCTGCCTGGGCAGCTCTGATGTCCTTTTTCTTTTCTTTTTTTCTCTCCAACACTGACAGATCTCCAAAGGGATCTTGCTGATGTTCTCCTTCTATGTTGGCATTCATATGCCTATGATTCCAGCTGTGCCCTCTTCCATAGATCAGTTAGTGACTCTATGACAAAGCACCCAGCAGATCAGCTCACTCCATGGGGTTTCCTTTTCTCTGGTGTTTGGATTCCAGTGGCCTGACTAAAATTCTGCAATGGGGTCATAGTCACAACTGTACTTTGTCCTCTAATCTTGATGGCTGGGACCTTGTTTCTGTGGACTGCTTCAGGGAAGTAGGAAAAGTGACTCTATATAGGGCCAAGTCAGCCTGTGGTGGCTAACCACTTTTCAAAGCATAGATGCTTCCCACAAAAGTAATTTTTTTTTTTGTTTTCATGTCATCTGAGGTTTAAATAACATATATACATTTAATTTTCATTGAACTTTATACTAATGTAAATAGAATTGCATCAACTGATCCCTTTTAATTTTTTTTAACTTTCCTTTTTATACATGTTTTCTTGTTTCCTTATTTGTTAGTGTTTTTGTTCCTTAGCTTAACAGTCACTCAATGCCTTATAGTTGTTTTTCTCTCTTTCTGTGCATTGGGGGTTTGGAACGGTGGAATGTAGGGAAGGATAGAAAAAAAAAGCAGGAAAAAAGTGCAACTACAGAAGTCATTGAGACACTAGAGTTGCAAGGATGTTTTGAATAAGGTTATAGGAACTCAGTAAACAGAAGCAAAGAATTGTGGGTTTAATCTCTGCTGCAGAGCATCTTTCTGGCATGTGCAAGGCCTAGGTTTGATCCTGATTTTGCTTCACAATAAGGAAAACTAGATACATGGAAACATGTCAACTTAAAAAACTTCTTATGAAGAGCAAAGCAAATGATCAACAGAATAAAAAGGCAAGTTATGACATGGTAGAAAATATTTGTCCAACAAGGGATTGATACACAGAATATAGACAAAACTCCAAATGTTCAATAGAAAAAGCAAAAGCAAAAACAAATAGCCCAGTTTGAAAATAGACAAATCCTGACCCCATTAACAGTTAATCAAGGATGAGAGAGGGAGTGACTGGGGAAGCATTCTCTCCCAGTTGAACTGTTGATTACTGACAAGAATTGAACGATAGGCAATCCACAGAGCATGCAACCTATCAGGTTCCAATGGTTAGTTGCAATCTCATCACTCTGGCTCTGGTTTCCATTTACAGTTAGCAAAGTAAAACAAACTCATGAATATAGGAGTGGAGTTGACAGGTAGTGGCGGTTGATAGGGTTGGGGCAGAGTTAAAACAGGCAAGGGAGAGACTAATCAGGATGCATTACACACGTAGATGAAATTGTCAATGAACAAACTTAATTAAGCTACAAAATGGACAAAGGGACTGGATACATATTTCTGCAAAGAATATAAACACTTGGCCATCAGGTATATGAAATGTTCAACATCACTAAGGATACAGAAATGCAAATGTAAACTGGTGAGGTATCACTGTAATTTAGTGTGAATGACACTATCATACATAGAAACACTAGTGCCAGCAAGGATGCCAACCAGTATTGCCATTATGGAAAACATTGTGCAGAGTTCTCAAGAGATTAAGATTAAAATTACTGTATGATTTGGCAATCCAGATACATAGCCAAAAGAAAGAAACTAGCACTCCAATGTCTACTACAGCAATATTCATAAGAGCAAAGAGGTAAATCTCTCTCTGTATGTCTCTCTGTTTCTCTCTGTGTATCTCTCTGTCTCTGTCTCTGTCTCTCTCTCTCTCTTACACACACACACACACACACACACACACACACACACACACACACATCAATGAAAAAATGAACTCCTGTAGCAACATGTCTGGAACTAGAGACTGTTATGCTAAATGAAATGACCAGACATGGAAAGACAAATATCACATCATCTTAGATGTTAGTGTTAAGTGTCAGCTTAGAGAATCTAGATCACCTGGGAGATGGGTGGGTAGGCATACCTGTCAGGGGTTACCTTGGTGAAGGTAACTGAGGTAGATAGACTCACATTCTGCATTGTCCTATTCCCTGACTGGGATCCAGGATGTAGTGTCCTCTTTTGACTCTAGACAGACTGTGAACAAATACTTCAAGCTGCCTCACCTCTGGCTTGCCCACCACAGTAGACTCAAATCTGGAACTGGGGTCTATAACAAACCCTCTCTCCCCTCAGTTGCTTTTGTCAGAATATTTTCTGACAATTTGATCTGTAGAATATAAACAAGTTGATCATGAGATGCTGAGAATCTACTGGTGGTTCTTAGAGGTAGGAGGAGCAAATGAGGGAGCAATGATCATAAGCCAAACTACAGGATGCTCTGCCGTGCTACAGTACCACAGATGCTGTTCTGTGCATTTGAAAGATCTGGATGAAAAGATTTTAACAAATTTCAATATATAGAAATTCTATGTAAAGGGACATCTATAACTTGATTAAATAGTATCCAGTGTGTAAAAGTAAAGAAACATTGTATGTTACTCCATTATTACATGTAACTTCTGTGTTTTCGTGTGTGGATCAAGCTAAATTTCAAAACATGAAGCTTTAGCATCTGAAAATAAAATGTTTTCCACAGTGCTGTGAAGCAGAGATTAATAATTCCTGAGTGAAGAAATTTTTAAATTTGGTTCAGCCCCTCATTGAAAGTTGTATTTTCTGCTCTTACTTTATTTTTCTCTTCTGCAGCAGGAGGGCTGAGGACTAGACACACATTCCTGGGAGTTAGTCCCTACTTATGGGATGAAGTGTTCCTAAGTGTCCTTGGTGATCACCACTGTGCCTTCCAAGGACTAACAGACATGGATGTAAGGCAGATGTTGTGTTCCTGTCTCTCTGTGTTGGAGTCCTTGGGCCTCAGTAACATAAGGATCCCTAGGGATGAAAGAGAAATAGACATTTACAAAAGTGACCAAAGGTGTTTTTGGAAAGAAGGAGCTCAGGGCCCCAAGGACTTTGTGACAGCCCTCAGACGTGGCTGTATTTCCCCTTTGGTGACTGAGTATTTTATTTTCTCAGTCTATTTCTTTCTGCCATGAATTTCCACATAGTTTTAATTTTTAGTTTGTATGCAAAATGTAAGATATGTCTGGTTAATAACACACCAAACCCTTTTGACTTACTCCCTGGGATGGGTACTGGGCACAGAGAAATGAGAAAATCACCCCAGAAAGAGAGAAATGAAGAAAGAGGCTTTAGAATCCTTCTAGACTGACCAGGAAGCTGGATCCCATTGCTTTAAAGGCATCTGAGGCCTTCCCAGAATTGCCATGGGAGTGAGGGCATTTAGGGCTTCTTCTGGGTGATTTCATTTGGGACACTTTCTAACAAGGAAAACAATAATCACTTTTGCTTTCTGAAGTCACTACTGTCTGAAGAAGCCAGAGGAGAGCCTTTGGAAGAGCAAATCCCTCTCTCTAAGAAGTACTTTTCACACTCAAATGCTGTATTTGTCATTTCACAGACTCTGGAGGAAATCAAATAAGACAGGCACTCAGTTCACTCTAATTATCTCATCAGGATGCTCAGAAAGTGACTTAAGGGGATCACTGGTCTAAGCAGGGAGTCCCAGCACAAGACAAGCAGAACTGTTCTGCTTAGCAGCTTCTGCCAGCCTTACCATCCATACCAAGAGTACCCTACCTAGTCAGTTCAGGACATATGGAAGGCTCTGCTAATCTAAGGCAGAGGACAGCCTTTATATCATGTCTCCATTTTCAGAAGTGTCCATAAACCATGTACACATTAAGAGCATAGACAATCAGGGAACATCAACATAATTATCATAAATGGTTGATGTTGCCTCTCATGCAAAGTATTAAAACTAAAATTATGTAGAAGTGCCAAATTCTTCAAATTTAATTTAATTTAAACCTACATTTTTATTCCCTGTTTGTTGACTGGGTCTAGAACTCATGATCCTTTTTCCTCAGTCTCCAAAGAGCTAGTATTACAGGTTAGATCTACAATGGTAAAATTCACCCATCCCAACACTTTTTCTTACTTCACCCAGAGTTCCCTTGTGCAATCTCAGGGCTCTGCAGTACCATTGGTTTTTTTGCTTGGAGTTTGGAACTAAAAGGAGGCCATGGTTTTGAAAGCGAACATGGGCAGGAGCACATGGTGAGATTTGGAAGGAAGAAAGGGAAGGGAGAAATGATGTAATTATATTATAAACTCAGAAAAATAAAATAGTACATTTATTTTCAAAAGGTTTCAGAAGCCTCTGCATCCAATCAATGAGCAGGCAAGAAAACAAGATGTCATGTGACTGAAGGACCCAGGCAAGACTTAGAAGATCAACTCAATGCCAGGAAGAAAGGTCCAGAATGAGTCATAACTATAAAGAGTATTGAGGTGGAACCCAAGCCAGAAGACCAAAAAACCTTAAATTAAAGTGAGGAGATTTTCTGGGGAAGAGAGGAGTTCAAAACAAAGAAGCACAGTGTATGGGCAAGTGCTGATTAACAGTGGCTAAGAACTCATTGGTTCTCTGCAAGATCATAGGAACCTACAGGGCTTGGGAAAGCTCTAGGGCAAAATGGGAAGTGTCTTAAACTGATGGAAAACTTCTTTCACATAAGCAAAGTGTCCTAAATTCACCAAGAATAAAATTATGTCATACAAGGAGTGGGGACTCAGTAGTAGAGTATTTCCCTTAAAAATGTACAGCAAAACACACACACACACACACACACACACACACACACACACACACAGTGCTATCCTTAGGAATAGGAGCCTAAGCAGTTAAATGGTAGTAGATATATTTGTTTTTATAGCTCAATATTTTGGCCTGAAAAATTAGAATGTTCTGCACATTACTAAATTACAGAAATTTCAGGTAGAAGTAAGATGCCTGGGTACTCTGATATCACTTACCAAAAACTCAGAGTTGTACTCAGCCTGACACCAAGTTTTGTTTACTTTACAGCATTGGCTTCCCCACTGGTTAGAAAGCTCAGTGAGCATCATACAGGAGCCTGTACACTACAAGTGCTAGAGGAATGTATGCTAATGAATGGTGATTGGCTCATTGCATCCCTGAAAGTTGAATTATTTGTACACATGAGACTAAGAGCCTTTAACTCTTTAATGACCCTGGGTATCAGTGGAAGGGAGGCAGAGTTGAGAGTGGGATTTGAAATGATCAGAGTAGTTGATCTGTATGTAGACATGAAGCAAGAAGCTCAGTAGTATACTGAATGGGAACTTAATGCTACAATGTCTTGCTTCTAGTGCTTAAAAAAAAAGCCATGAGAGACCCAGAAATGAACCCACACACCTATGGTCACTTAATCTTTGATAAAGGAGCTAAAACCATACAGTGGAAAAAAGACAGCATTTTCAACAGATGGTGCTGGCTCAACTGGCGGTTAACATGTAGAAAAATGCAAATCGATCCATTCCTTTCTCCTTGTCAAAGCTCAAGTCCAAGAGGATCAGGGACCTCCACATCAAACCAGATACACTGAAACTAATAGAAAAGAAAGTGGGGAAGAACCTCAAGCAAATAGGCACAGGGGAAAATTTCCTGAAGAGAACACCAATAGCTATTGCTCTAAGATCAAGAATTGACAAATGGGACCTCATAAAGTTGCAAAGCTTCTGTTAAGGCAAAAGACACTGTCAATAGGACAAAACGGCAACCAACAAATTGGGAAAAGATCTTTACCAATTCTATATATGATAGAGGGCTAATATCCAATGTATACAAAGAACTCAAGAAGTTAGACTCCAGAGAACCAAATAACCCTATTAAAAAATGGGGTACGTAGCTAAACAAAGATTTCTCAACTGATGAACACCGAATGGCTGAGAAGCACCTAAAGAAATGTTCAACATCCTTAGTCATCAGGGAAATGCAAATCAAAACAACTCTGAGATTCCACCTCACACCAGTCAGATTGGCTAGGATAAAAGACTCAGGTGACAGCAGATGCTGGAGAGGTTGTGAAGAAAGAGGAACACTACTTCATTGCTGGTGGGATTGCAAACTGGTACAACCACTCTGGAAATCAGTATGGCAGTTCCTCCGGAAATTGGACATAGTTCTACCAGAGGACCCAGCGATACCGCTACTAGGCATATACCCAGAAGATGCTCCAACATGTAATAAGGACACATGCTCCATCATGTTCATAGCAACCTTATTTATAATAGCCAGAAACTGGAAACAACCCAGATGTCCCTCAACAGAGGAATGGATACAGAAAAAGTGGTACATCTATACAATGGAGTACTACTCAGCTATTAAAAACAATGAATTTATGAAATTCTTAGGGAAATGGATGGATCTGGAGAGTATCATCCTGAGTGAGGTAACCCAATCACAAAAGAACATACATGGTATACACTCTCTGATAAGTGGTTATTAGCCCAGAAGTTTGGAATACAGGAAGAACAACCCACAAACCACAAGAAACTTAAGAAGAAGGAAAATCAAAAGGTGGACATTTCATTCCTTCTTAAAAGGGGGAATCAAATACCCATGGAAGGAGTTGCAGAGATTAACTATGGAGCAGAGACTGAAGGAAGGACAAGCTAGCCTAAATATATCTCTCTCCTGAGAAGCTCTGACAATACCTGACTATGGAGCTTGAGGGTTTGCAGCCCCTTAGGACGAACAACAATATGAACTAACTAGTACCCTCAGAGCTCCCAGGGACCCAACCACCAACCAAGGGCTACACATGGTGGGACTGATTGTTTTGGCAGCTTGTGTATAGTAGAGGATTGCAAAGCTGATCATCAATAGGAGGAGAGGTCCTCGGCCATGTGAAGGTTCTGTGCCCCTGTGTAGGGAAATGCCAGGGCCAATAAGTGGGAGAGGGTGGGGTGTCAGGCATGGAGAGTGGGGAGGCAACAGGAGTTTGTTCTTGTTGTTTTTGTTT
>JADRCD010189410.1:0-21520 GCA_019843815.1 Montemys delectorum
GAGGGAGAGGGAGAGGGAGAGGGAGAGGGAGAGAGTTGATTTTTTCTTCACAGAACAAATCCATCCCATTATCCCAAAGCTTGCCCAGGTACTGCAACCTGTGTCACACATAGCCCCAAGGAAGCTTAATGCTTAGGCTCAAACAAAGACTCATTCTTTCTATAGTAAATATGGTTGAAGTTTAAAGCAGCACGGGACTTCTTGAATTCTAAAAGAAAAATCACTAAGACCAAGAAGAATATAGTTGTGACTGGCAAACAAAGATTTTTGTCCTTTGGATGGCCACAGCCTGTTATGTAGCAGTCTCTGGGCCCCTTTACTTCTTGGATTCTGGTCTCCTCCTTGATATTATTCCAGGTGGCCATCTAAACAAAATAATTTCTCTGTTCATGGTTCTATGAGTGTTCCTTTCCAGCCTTGTTTCTGGTATAATGCCAGGGTTGGGGGACAGTGAGTGGGTAGAAGAGACAAGAGAGGACGAATCCAAGAGTCACCAGGCTTAAAGACCTGGTGTTGATCCACCAACCCTATCAGAAGCACGCTGGGGAAAAAAGACGGTCATACCTCTGCCGTCAGAAGGAAGATTTCATCAGGGATGTGCCGGATCCCACCAGCAATGACGCCCAGTGCTACCCCAGGAAACACATAGGCATTGTTTCCCTGACCAGGAGTGAATGTCCTGCCATCTTCCAGAGTCACAGTCTTAAAAGGACTTCCACTGGCAAAGATCCCTCGGCCCTGGAGGCAGGAAGAAAAGAAGAGCTGGATCATGAGATGTGTTTGGAGTAGTCATGGTAGTCTATCTTCGTCTCTTAAATATGGGGCCCATCTTCATCTTCCCAGAAGTGTCCAGAACTGCAGTGAGAACTTGGTAAATATGCTAAGAACAATTCATTTATCTGACCAGAAAGCTAAGCCCTACCTCCTTTTAAGTTACTGTCTGTAGAGGTCATGGTGCCTCCATTTGGAAGGGCCAAGTCAGGACAGTTGCCTAGAGAATATAGAAGCTGTGGTTCTGGACAAAGCTCTATTGTTTGGGGGAACACTGGGAAGTGCAGTATCATGGGAAGATCTTTGGTTTTGGAGTCAGATCTAGGTTTCAGAGATAGCTCTATTCTTTATTAGCTTGATGATGTTCAGAAAGTTGATTTCTTTTTTCAAAAGGATTAATTTTTTATTGATTATTTTATTTATATTTCGAATGTTATCCCTCTTCCCTGTTTCTCCATCCAAAAAACCCCTAGCCCATCCCCTCCCCCGCTGCTTCTATGAGCGCACTCCCCCCACCCACCCACTCCCACCTCACCACCCCAGCATTCCCCCACTCTGGGGTATCAGGCTTTCACAGGACCAAGGGCCTCCCCTCCCAGTGATTCCATACAAGGCTGCCCTCTGTTACATATGCAGCCGGAGCCATGGGTCCCTCCATGTGTTCTCTTCATCTTTCTAAACCTCAGCTTGCTTACTATGATGGGGCACTCTTTGCCACCCATATAGAGTTTCTGGTAGTAACTGTTACTACTTTCTCTCAGCTGGTGGGAGAAAGGACTCCCAGCTGACCTCGGTGACCCGGTAGCACTTCTCAGCTGTGCACTCAGCCTTGCTGGTGGGGTTGCTCAGGGCAAAGATGATAGGGCGCTCATGGAAGGAGGCCATGTCCCTCAGAATCTGCTCCGTGAAGGCTCCTGCGATGGCAGCGACACCTACAGGGAAAAGGGGGGTAGTAGGGAATGCCTACTGGGTATAAATATTCCATTTCTCTTCTTGCGGTATTGGTGATGGAACTAGGTACCCCATGACAGACTTGGGAATCTTGGGGGTAAAATCTGCTATAGGGCTGAGGGAACAGAAGGGAAAAGAATCCTGTTGCTTGAGTTAGCTAAGACTTCTTGTTCACTCCACAGAGACCACTGGTTTGTTTTGGGTCTCTGATCTTTAAGGTACACCTTAAAGGCATCCCTGAATGTTGCTGAGAGCAGAGTGTTCCTCTAGTCTAGAGACAGCTGCCAGGGTCCCCGTCATCTTGGGGGTGGAAGGAGAGCTCACCTTCATGCTAGAGAGCAACACTGTCCTTTCCTACCATATTATATCATTCTGTGTTACCAAGTTGTGACTCTGGTCCTTCATTTCTATAGTTACTACTTCATTTCTACAGAAGTTACTCAATCAAAGTTTATGGCATTGAAGCAGACGTGGAAGAGGGGAAGCAGTTGTGCTTGTGTAGGTTGTCTCACTGAGCCTCAGACTCCATCTGCAAGTCGGGAGGGTTAGCTTGGCTGAGTAGGAGGGCCCCCTCTCCTTCTTCCTACCTATAATTGCTGTGGGCTTCACCAGCCTTACTACCTCCTCCAGGGAGTTGACTTCAGGGTGGTCTTGGGCAAACATCTCCTTCTCATGGTTTAGGTGGCTTCTGCCCTGTAGGAAAAGAAGGAAGTTGTAGTAGGTAGAGTGTTGAAGGCGCATTGAGCAGATCCTTGATGCATTAGGATTCTGATAGTGTTTTGGATTGAGCCTCATGATTTGGTCTGAGCCTGCAGAATAGTGAGGCTCCCTTGATCAGATTTCCCAGTAGAACCCAAGGTGAACCCTAAGGAAATGTATACATGTGCTTCTTTTTTTTAAAGAATATATTTAAAATTTTAATTGCATGGTTGGTTTTGGCTGCTTATGTCTGTGCTCCATGTGGGTGTAGTGTCCGTGAGGGCTGCAAGAGAGCACCAGGTCCTATGTAACGGAACTTACAAATAGTTGTTAGTCACCATGCGTGCTCTGGGAATCACATCAAATCAAATCTGGGTCCCCTAAAAGAGCAAACAAGTGTTCTTAACATTTGAGCCATCTCCCCAGACACACAGACGAATTGATAAATTATCTTTTATTTTTCTTTTTAGTTGTTGTGGGTCATGGATTCCTGGGTGAAGATAAAAAGACTCGTAGGAAATTTCTTTGCCTCACTGAATCCCTTGACCACAAGAAGTGCAGTCCACAGGCTCACAGTAGAACAGGGGCTTGAGACTTCCATTGCCAGAGAGCTAACGTGAATGGATTTAATAGGATCCCCTAGTCTTCCTGTGAGTCTCCGTAAGCAGAGCCTAGGATAGGCTGGACATGGCATCTCTTCAATAAGCCTGGTAGTGACAGACTAGCCCAAGTTCTGGCAATGAGTTCAATCATCTCTGACTTCCCCAAGTGGTCTCCTGAATGCTGGAGTGATGATGTCAAACCTACAGCTGCTTGATTAGAAGCCAGATCAACAGGGTGAGCAAAATGATGGGAAAATGAGCGAGCAAGTAGGAAGATCACCAGTGTCTGGTATCCTGCTCAGTGACCATTCTCTGGGGTGATGGGGGGACGGGAAGATGTATCTCCAGATGAGCAAGTGAATAAGAAGAGTCACCAGTGTCTGGTAACCTGCTCAGACACCATTCTCTGGGATGTTGGGGGGATGGGAAGATGTATCTCTAGGCCAAAGATCTTTTACAGTGGTTGGGCTGTGCAAAGTTGAGGAAGAGAGAGAGAACATGTCTTTTGGAGGACTATGATTCAGTATGGCTGAAATTAACTCAAGGCAAGGTCTAGTAGGAGAAAAGGCTAAAAGGGTTAATCAGGTACCCATACATGAGGACAAACACACACATACATACATACACACACATGCATATGCACATACACACATGCACACATGTACACATACATACACATACACACAAAGGCAAATGCCACCCTCTCACACTCAGTACCTTTGGACAGTGTCAATTAAAGCAAAAGCTTTAATTTTGGAATTTTCTTTTTGCTTGCCATTCTGTCTAAGCACTCTGCCCCTTGGAGAACTCTACCCTCTCTCCTCTTCCTCCTCCTCTTCCTCTTCCTCCTTTTCCTTTTTTCTTTGAGACAGGTTTTCTCTGTGTAGCCCTGACTGTCCTGGAACTTTCTCTGTAGACCAGGATGGCCTCAGACTCAGAGATCCACTGGTGCTGGGATTAGAGGCGTGTACAGCCATGCTCAGCTGAAGAACTCCTTCTGTTTAGTTCTTGGCAGCTCTAGGTGTCAAGAAACCTTTGGTTTTTCAGACTAAACAGTACCTTGACAATCAGACCCTTGGAGTCCACCATCCAGATCTTCCTTATGGCCTCTGTCTTGGGTATGCCTTCCTTTTCCAGGGCCATGACAAGGAGGTGGGCGATGCCCATGGCTGCCTGGGGGGTGAGTAGCATAAGGACAATGCTTAGACTCAGAGTACATGAACCTTTCTTTTTTTCCGCAGCCCCACAACTCCTAGATGGCCCAGTTAAATTCTGACTTTGAGAGACTCAAACATTGAGACTCAAAACGCTGCAATGATCAGCATACATTCGTGTTGCTTCCTCTTGACAGAATCCTAGCCTACTTCTCCCCGGGAAGACTACCCCACCCATTCTTACTCTTCTTGGCACAACCGCCATAGAGTCCTTCCAATGGCACTTACCTCACCCGCACCCTGGAAAACAAACACATGACTGGACAGCTTGTTCTTGGTGATTCTCAGAGCAGCCAGGATCCCTGCCACAGCAACAGAGGCTGTGCCTGCAACAGAGTGAACTGCATCAACCTGTGGCCTCTAGTCTTCATTTTCTTGGCAGGACTCCCAACATCCAGGACTGTCAGAGAAGAAGCAACTTCCCTTCCTTCCTTCCTTCCTTCCTTCCTTCCTTCCTTCCTTCCTTCCTTCCTTCTTTTTTCCTTTCTTTCTTTTTTTTTTTTTTTTTGTGGGGGGGGGGGGGACACAGTTTCCCTATGTAGCCTTGGCTGTCCTGGGAACTCACTCTGTAGACCAGGCTGGCCTCTCAGATCCACTTGCCTCTGCCTCCCAAGTGCTGGGATTAAAGGCATGAGCCACCATCGCCTGGCGAAAGCAGCTTTTCTTAACTCTTAAAGAAGTCATATCTGCAGGCATGAGGGATTCAGGGCAAATCAATTCCGTATCTTACCTTCTACTGCAAATAACTGTTTAAGAAATACTCCCCCTAAAATTGTTACTTGTCTGTGGGACAGACAACCAGCTATTCAGGAGCTTCTACTGTGATTATTAACAAATGAAGTAACAGGATAGATGCAATTAACAGACACCAAGAATGAAATGTGATCCCCATATGTGGGACATACATGCAATTCTGAGTGGATGCGTGTAGCTTTGACATGGGCACAGCCGTGTCAAGGACCTCAGATTCTTAGGTCCATGGGAAGTGACAAAGCCTTCCCCTGGTCTGTGAGCAGATGTTGACAGTGTATAGAAAACATCAACAGCAGCTTCCTCCTTCCTGATATTTACAGCCTGAGACTCTTAGCCATAGCGACCTCCTAGGAGAGTAGCCGGCCCCTTCTCCTGTACATAGTAAGTGGGCAGTCTTGTTCATTGTAGTCCTGGTTACTTCCATCATAGCAAGTACAGTGCACCAGACCCTAGCTTCTCTCTATGAGTCTGTTATTCTTTCA
The DNA here is from genome assembly GCA_019843815.1 of Montemys delectorum. Classification (NCBI taxonomy): domain Eukaryota; kingdom Metazoa; phylum Chordata; class Mammalia; order Rodentia; family Muridae; genus Montemys; species Montemys delectorum. The sequence goes on from JADRCD010189410.1 coordinate 5,473, forward strand.
TGGTCTGTCATTTCTTCATCCCTGTTGCCATCCCAGGCAGGATTCCATGACCACGTCACATAGGACATGGCATCCATAGACCCCATTTAAGGGATAAAGACATTTGAAAATAAGACATGATAGAGCCACGAGACACCAGTTGTTTGTAGGTCATGAGTTGCCCATCTTACCCACCACATCATAAGACTGTATGGCAACGATATACAACGTATGATCTGATTTAGCAAGCAAGACTTAGTGCCCCTTTTCTCGCAGGCAGAACGCATGGGCTCCTCCCAATTCTACCAGATAACACACTTACAGAATTATGCTTCCTGTGGCTTCAAACTTGTGCCCTGCCTGATTAGAGGCCTTAGCTCCCAGGAGAGAAAAAGAACATCGCTTAGGAATCACAGCAAGTCTATTCAATTGGGGTTTGAGATCACCATCTGAGGACTGAGATCTCTCAGTGAGTAAAGAAGACTCCCACTTCTCTGACTGTGGGGATTGACCCTAATAACCAAGAGGAAGGTAACCATCAGAAAGGAACACAGCTGTTGCTGAGTTATCGTCTGGGGTGTCTTGATACTCCCCGCTTGTTTGTAAATATCAATGAACATGACAACTAAAGGTGGGCAGAGCGATTGAAGATTCAGGGCCTTCAGAAATTCAGGGTTGTGCCACCTTACTGGACGAAGAATCCTGGCCAGATAAAGTCTGTCTGAGGACAAGAAAACACAGAATGGTCAAGGGAGAAGTTTATGAGCACCAGTGACATTATGACTGGCCAGAGAAACCAGCAAGTGGGTATGCAGCACTCTTTCTTGGTTATATGACAACAGAAAATGGAAGAGGTTGGCTGATTCTTTCTCCCTTCTTTTCACCCTGATCATTTGATAATGTATTGGAAGGTAATTCTGTACTTTAATTATGGAGTAACAGGGTTTTCAACTGCGGCTGGATCTGAAGAACAAGTTAATTCTTCCTAGTGGTGCTTAGTGCGACTCTCTTGCAGTAATTAATAAGTGTCAAGACTCGTCTCTTCTCATTTGAGGGGAGTGAGTGGGACAGTTTTCATTTGTTGGAGAGTTCTGTTTTGTTAGAGTTGCTTTTGTCATCTGGGAGTACAAAGGTATGGACTTATGTGCTTGTAAATGAGAGAGTGTGGCAGCACCAAGTAACACAATACTTTCGGACCCATCAACTGGCTCTATGCAGGGACCTGCCAGAAAAAGCATTAGCGAGCAACTGGAAGGCTACAGAAAAGAAATGACTATTTCCAGAGTGGTCTCCATCATACAGAATCCCAGGTAAAATGTAGGACATGTAATAGCACTTGAATTTCAGATAAAAATAATTTTTATGGGTTTATTCTACAAAACATTAGTATACGTTTAAGAAGTGTCATTCATTTGATACTGGAATTTAAAAGATAGTTGTGCTTTTGCTAAGTCAGACACCCCCACAGACTTGATCCTTCACTTCTGTAGTGGCAGTTGAACCCCTTTACATCCATTCAGCCATCATTTAGAGAGCTAACCTCCCAGCATGACCATCAGCACCAGCCAGCCACCTCCTCCTCTCCTTTGTTCCTCAGCCTTGGGGGTAGGGGGAGCAGAGTCTTATTGTTTTTTTTTCTTCCTGTTTTTCAATTCTCCAATACACGATTAACACTTTTTATGTTGAGTGTTCTCTGGTACAGTTCCTGACGGATACTGAGGGCTCACTGTGTCAATATTAAGCCCCCATGAAGCAGTCAAAGGAGAGGAAATGAAAGAGGGGCCATTTGTGGTCTGTGCCATTTTAACCAGGTTATTTGTGGCTAGTGATGGTTTTAGAAAATGATTTCCCCATATAAATCCAAGGCATAAAAATGTTTTTAACCTTTGACCTTATACTTCTACTTTTGGAAATCAATGCATGGGAATCTGAAATATGGGCACTAGAACACTTGGGACAGTTTTATTTGTAATACAGTTATTGGAAATAATCTAAACAGCTAACAAATGAAAGATAATTGAGTAAATTAGCTAGGATAGATACTCAGGAGAATATTTTCAATGATGAAAAATGACCACCATTGGAGGCTTGAGAGACGAGTCAGCAGTTACGAGTACTAGCTACTCTCCCAGAGATCCTGAGTTCAATTCCCAGCAACCATGGTGGCTCCCAACTATTTGTACTGGGGTCTGATTCCTGTTTCTGATGTTCATGAAGACAGAGTGCTCATATACATTAAACACATGAATACATAAATTAAAAAAAAGATTACCATAGGGCTGCAGAGATGGCTCGGTCTGGGTGCTTTCTGTTCATGCATGAGGACCTGGGTTTGGGTCCTTAGCACTCATGTGTAAGTTGGACATGGTACTATGTGTCTGTAACCACAGAATGGATTCAGTAGGATCCCAGAGGCTCACAGTGAGCAGCTCTAGCTGAAATGGTGAATGCCATGTTAAACATGACACTGTGTCTCAAAGAATAAAGGTGGAACATGAAAGAGGAACGGACTCAATGACAGCCTCTGGCCCACACACTGGTGTGCATGAGAGCACACACCTGCACAGACATCATGCAAAACATTTTTATTAAAAGTTTTGAGAAGATTGCATTGGGACACAGGAAATACTCTGAGTAAGTAACAACACACACACACACACACACACACACACACACACACACACACACACACACCTCTAAAGCTGTGTGGATTTTATGTGTGCTCATTCGAATGCTGACACTGTTGGGGACGGCTTCCCCCACGGAGGCACCAGTTCTTTGTCATCTGGAATCAGAGTTTTCTGCTCTGTAGAACACTGTCTGCTTTCAGGGAGGCTGTTTGCAAATCGTGCGCCAGTAGATGGCGCCAAAGATATTTCACGGTAGATGTTTCCTGGGATAGACAGTCTTTGGCTTGGTTTTCTGTTTTTGCTTATCAGATATCTTTTGAGGTTAGAACCTGAGAGTTGAATAACTAAACTTATTGGCAGAACACCGTGCGGGATGAGGTTTGTGATTCTGACTTCCTATACTTATACAGAGGAGGATACCAACCCGGAAGAGAAAGTGGGTTGGTCTAGTCCGCGGTCTAGAAGAAAAGCTGGACCACAGCCTTTCCTGGGGAACTGGAGGCAGCAGCACGAAAGGAATAACGGTTTTGTGGGAGAGGACTGTGGGGGTGGGGGTGGTGGTGGGGTGGGTAAAGTGGAGGCTGATGGATGAGAACTTTGTCAGGAGCCATCAGTGTTCAGCAATGACTCGGAATGGGGTCAGTTAGGGAATCGCACTGAAGAGCGGCATGCTGCGATGAGCCACCCAAAGACAGCTGACATTTATTTATTATACCTTTGTTGTGGTGGTGTATGTTGTGTGTGTTTGCGTATTATGGGGAAACGTGCGGTATGCGTGGTACATGCATGTAAGGCCAGTGGAGGGTGTTCTGTGTCTTCCTCTATTGCTTTCTACCTTACTGCCACGACAAGGAGCTTTCCAGTTCTAACTGTTTTGGTTAGACTAAGTCTCCCAGGACCTACTTGTCTCTGCCTCTCCCCAAGTGTTGGGGTAAAGTCAAGAGCAGCCACACCTGGCTTCTTATATGGGTGCTGGGGATTCGAACTCAGGTCTTCAAATCTGCAGAGCAAATGAGCCTCTTCCTAAGCCCTATCAATAAGCCTTATGGCGAACTTGGCTGTGTGCTGCTTTCTTACCAGCCCCCACTTGTTTCATCTTTATTAAGAACGCTACAGAGTAGGTATTTTGGTATTCCTTCCATTGAGGCTTTTAGTTTTTTACTTTCTATTAGGAAAGAGCAGCCAGCCACACCTGGCTTTTTTCATGGGTGCTGGGGATTTGAACTCAGGTCTTGAAAGTGTTAGCTCAAAGGAAATCGAAGCAGTCATGAGAATGGAGTGGCTACCCAGGGACTCCACTTGAGCATATAAAGAAGAATGCAACAGTTCCCCAGAAGCTGTGAGCTTTCTCAGCAGGTCTCCAGACCCTCTGCCTCATTCCAGGGCCTTTGCCACCCCTGCAGAGACCGTGGCGGTCCTAGGCAAAGCCACCTCCTGCACTGCATCTTGTTCTCAGGGACCCATGAGATTTGTACTCCAATTCTCTCCTTTGTTCTCAATCTTCAGTGTCTCCCTCTCTGATGGATTCATCCCCATCAGTGGTAAACACACTGTAAAACTTCTATTTTTTTTTTAAAAAAAAAAGAGTCTTGCCCTTGTAGTCCCAACCCCAGTCTCTACTGCCTTTTATAGTCAAGCTCTTCCAGGGCTGAATATGACCATGGACTCCATTCATTTTCTTCTCTGTCTCTGTGGAATCCAGTGGACAGAAGTGACCGGCTCACCTCTTGTCGGGGTCACCAGGCAGCTCCACCTTGTCAAGTTCCCTGGTCAGTTCTCAGCTTCCTGTGCTGTAACCTCTCAGCAGTATTTGGCCCTGCTGCCAATCATTCCTTGGGAGAACTCTTTCTGAATTTTGCTCCTGGGATATATATCCACAGGCTGTCTCTTCAGCTGCTTCTTCATGGCCACCTTTCTGGGTCCTGCTCTTAAGACCTCACTCTGGGGGTTGGGGCAGTGTGTGTGGTAAGTTCTCTAAATTCCAGGTCAGAGCCCAAGAGAGACAGCAGTAGTTTTTAGATCCCAAATTATAAAACAGGAGGTTGGCAAATCAAGTTATTGTCTCCACCATTAACTTCCATTGTTGGGTGGGGTGGGGGTGGGTTCGTTCTTGGACTGTGTGCCTGGAATTTTAAAATTGGAGAGGAGGAAAATTGCTTAGATTTTTGGAGGTAACCACCCCAAGAAGTCTGAGAGTCTAGGGCTGTGGGAGAGCATGGCTTGTGTCCACAAGTGATGCGAACTGGTGGTTCCCATTCGTGATGAAAGATAAACAAACTTTCTTATTCAGTGGGAATGTTCCATAATTACACTTCCTGCAAACCGAGTACTTGAGGCAGTACGTTTAGGAAATGGCACAAAAGGACAGGCTGAAAATACTCCTTTTAATAGTCACATCTGACCAAGTTGAAACAGTCGACCGCCTAAACAGCTTTCAGGAGGAATTGGCTGGGTCAAGGTCTGACTGAGGTGTCTGTGGAGCCCTGGGTTTCTGAGGACTAAGTGGCTTCTGTGAAGCAAGCGAGCCTTTGTCACGATCCACAGCAATCCCCTCCCACAGCAGCCGCCCACTGCCTCCATGTATTCATTTGCATGCATTTGGGGGCTGAAGTCAGGCCATCAAAGGCACCGAATGCAGAAAGAGCCACAGAATAGATTTGCTCTCTAGGAACTGCTAGCATCACTTCACAAGAGTCAGATCCCTCTTTCCTGACACCCTGTAAGGTCTTTGAGACCACTTCAGCAGTGCCCTGTGTCATAAGGGAACTTTTCCTAGAGTCCCGGCGTGCTCTAGAGCACAGCATATGAAACCATGCATTGTAACCCCACGTGGAGTCATGTCATTGAAGTGGAGGTTGAGAAAAACACAGAAATCATCAAAAGCTTCTGAACGTGCAATAATGAAAAAAATTAATCCAAGCCAGCAAAGACACTGCAGTTTGGAGCAGATAGCAGTCTCAAACCTGAGCCTGGGCAGCTCAGGCAGCTTTGGCTGATGTTGCATGCTAGAATGGCACATGCAGTGCAAGGTTAGCATGTTGTATGTTCAGAACCAAGGCTGCACAGAAACCCCACAATGCAAGACAGGCTGGCACTGCCAGATCACCTCAGAAAAGTGTAGAGAAGCCCGGTGCCCATGTCTCCCTGTTCGTCAGGCTTCGGTAGCATTGCGCTCACACACTCTTTCTCATTTTTGCCAATGCTCTACGTCTCAATACACCTACCTCCCTCCTCTCCATACTTGTGCACTCAAGATATTAGCATTGGGACCATGAACCAGAACCGCTGAGTGGGTGTCCCTGTACACCTCACCCCCTCACACCAGTTAGTGCAACATGGGTAATTCTGAAGATATTAGTGAACTGGCATAGATTCCAACTCACCTTAGTAAGTGCTGGCTGAGAAGAGCGTACAGGCTGCTCTGATACTTGCCATCATTAGTCATGGCTGCTAAATCGTCTCAGAGGAAGGGTAAAGGATGCTCTGAGAACATGCACCACTTGGCTACAATCACAGAGCAGAAAAGTGAGGCTTCAGAGACAGACCCATCTCAACCTGATGTCTGAAATACTCTGGCTCATTCACTGACATTTGAAAGTACAAAAGGGGTACCAGGCTTAGTGGCATGCAGTTTTGTGATTCCAAGCAGTAGAAAGGCAGCAAAGGCAGAAAGATCCACTCAAATTCAAGGTTAGCCCGAGCTACGCAGTGACACCTGATCTGGAGAACAAACGAACAAACAAACAAGCAAACAAAAACCCAACCAAACAAAAACTGTGAAGGAGTGGCATAGGATACAAGCATCCTCTCGGGTTATCAGTCCTTGAAGACTTAGAAGGACATAGAGGGTGAGACTGGTTGTGTACAGTGTGTTCTGGAGTTGATGAGCCAGTTTCACTATGAGGTTAGCCTGCAGTGGAAGACAGGGCCCAAGGTCACTTGATCAGCAGTATTCTGTACCTGACTTCTTTCGTGCAAGCTATCCTTCCCAAGGTCAAAATTAGTCTGTCTGCAGCATGACCATCTGCACTGCCCTTCCTCTTTCCTGTCTCTCTCTTCCCCCCTCAAGAGCAGGGATGGTCCCAGCTGGAACAACAAAAGTCACCTGAGCCTCTGCCTATTCTAAAATTCCTGAAGAGGCTGCCAGCGATGAGTCAGAGCATTGGCAGCCCTGTTCACCAAGAACCAGCCAGCCTAGCCTGGACTGAGGATTCTTGTGAGCCAGAGTTGGGGTGAGGACAGAGGGGATAAACAGAAGGAAGTCTTTCATGGGCCTCATGGGGTCTGTGATTCAGACAATACAAACGAGGTGCTTGATGTTCATGCATGGTAGAGCCCACTGGAAGCTCAGCCTTGGGGGTTCCTGAGGATTCTCGTCCCATCTTTTCCTGTTCCACTGATGTAAGAGGCAGGGCTTATGCTGAAAGCAGGCAGAATGGTGATGGCTTCATTTCCATGGGGGCCACTTTGTTCCAGTCCTTTCAGTATGTGGGTCACAGACAGATTCTGAGATTATTCCTATCTCTTGCTGGGATGGACTCCGCCCGTCTAAGCTTGTGGTTGTGTGGACAGAGGCGGAGAAGGGTATTGAGACTCAGTATAGACCTCAAATCCTCAACTAACCCCACTAGAAGCTCAGTCCAGGACAGGGATAGAATGAACAGACACCCTTCGTCAGTTGGGAGGGTAGCTGTGGCAGGACTGAGTTAGGGATTTTCTGCAGCTGAGGCTCTGTCTGCATCAGCGAAGGGAGTCTGTCTGCATCTTCCCTTCAAGGAAGACGTGGGTGGATCTCCATGCCAACCTTCTCACATTTTGATTAGTTATATGGGTACACCTACATACTGGGTTGTGATCACCCAAGGCTGTGATGGTCTGACAGAGATCCTGTCGTTCTTGTTCTGTCTACCAGCTCTACTCAGGAGTTCTAAATTCATGACTTCAGTCTTAATTTCTGAGAAAAAAATTGGGAAATTTTTATCTCATGTGTGTGTGTGTGTGTGTGTGTGTGTGTGTGTGTGTGTGCCAGAACAATGAATTTAAAGAAATGAACTGATTTAATTAAAATTTTTTTCATTCACATGCGATTATGCATATGTGTAAACATGTCGAACGTCTTAGTATGAGTACATCTGTGGTGAATTGGCATGAGGATTGGAAAAGAGAGGCTGCAGAGCAGGGACCAGGATGAACTTTCTCCAGGGATAGGTGGGATGATGAGTGTGTCATTTGTACGTGCAGATATCACGTACCACTCTTACTACAAAGTGCCAATCATTGTGTTGAGAACTGGGGCTCAAAAATAAGTAAGCCATGGTTCCTGACTCCAAAAGCTGACATTCAGTGAGAGGCAGAGAATGCAACAGTAGCATCTAGAGTTCACTGGTTTGGATATGACGCACTTTTAAAAAGCTCACGTGTTGTAATGTTGTTGGTCCTTGGTAGATCCAGTCCTTGAGAGGTGATTGGATCCTGAGAGTTTTGATTCGTCAAAGAGCTCATTGATGGACTCAGAATTTTAGAGTGATGTTAGAAATGGTGAAAATTAAGAAGTGGGGCCTGGTTGGAAAAAATGGTTGCCAGGGGCATGTGTTTCAAGGATGTATCTGGTCCTGAGACCCTTTTGCTCTTTTCTCATTACTTTCTGTTGCCATTGGGCAGCTAGCTCTCCCTCACCCCCTGCTATGATGCTCAGATTCACCAGAGGCCTAGAAACAATGGATCAAAGATTGAAACCTCTCAAACATCGAGCACTATAAATCTTGCCTTCCTTAAGCCATGTTCTCAGTTATTTGTTATAGTCCTGTAGAAACAATCACTGTGACACGAGTGTGATAATCACCACACCATGGGAACCGGCTTAGAATGGACCAATGTAAGAACAGTCAGAGAGAACACCTGTGTAGGTACCCAGATCTGACCATTCCCCAGCAGGTCCCCCACTGAGCTGAACCTCGAAGGATACAGGAATTCTTCAGGTCAAGGTGATGGGAAGTAGCTGGACATGGTGGCACTCAGTTGTACCTCCAGTGCTTGGGAAGTAGAGGCAAGAGGAATAGGCGTTTGAGAGAAGGCTTGGCTATAAGAGACTGTTAAAAAAAAAAAAAAAAAAACCAAACCAAACCAAACCAAAAAAAAAACAACCAACTGAAATGAAGGGATGAGTAGAAGACAGGAAAGAGGTCTTTGCTCCCCAGCCCGTGTGTTTCAGACAATGAGTGCAGTTTCTCACAAAGGGATGGCTTGCATAGCGAGTCATGTTTCCATCTTGGAGGAACATTGTGGCATCAGTCTGTGGGAGACAGAGGTAGATGGGCAGCAGGGGCCTGCTGTGTTCCTGTGTGTGTTTATGAGGATGCACACACATGAGTCTGTCTGTCTGCCTGTACATCTGGAGTCCGTGCACCTGGTGTGTTGCTCGAATGCACTTGTTTTCCACTTGGCAGCCCAGGGGACTCAAAAGATAGCTGTCCCGTTGCTGACTCATGTGTGAGTAGCATGATGACTACTCAGCAGGTGCTTCCTCCGAGGCCACAGGCACGAGTTGCCTTTGAGTTGACTGGCAGGCAGCGAGAGAATGCTCTTCTGCCTCCAGATGGTCTCCTCGGACTGTACTGCTGCAGCTGCAGAGGACCTGGCTTGTTGGAGTGAGGTTGGCATTGCCCATCAATACCAATACCAAGGCAGGTGCAGGCCTCAGAGGGGGGCTGGAGAGACAGTACAAGAAGCTGAGCTTTCTCTTCAGGGTCTCTATTTCTCTGGGCATCCGCTTTCCAGGCCTTGAAATCCTATACTTGAACTTAATTCTCTAGTAATATGCTATAACTGTGTTATATCACCCGTTGAAAACTCACAATAAATTCTCCAAAATTCATTTATCATATTTCTATAATGTGGACCACAAAGAAAAGAGGCACTTGGCTTTGTGATTTCAGGCATGGAGCAGTATGATAAATGGTTATGAATGTAGAATTTAGAGTCCAGAAGCCTGGGATAAACTTTCAATTGGACACTTACTGGTTCAGTAAGTTATTTATTCTCTTTGTGCCTCAGTTCCTTCATTTATAAGACGCAGATACTAATATCTCACAGGATTAAATTGTGTACAGTTCTCCGGACAGTGCCTAGTATGTCACAAACATTCGGCGATAAACTTTAAAGTGAGTTTGTCGTCTCTCTAGTCTATCCCTAACTGACTCCAGGAAGACTTGCCATCATTTTGGGTGTGAGCAATCATCTGTAGAATGTAGTCAACTTTTACTCAAGCACAAGACCATTCCACACCAGCTTATTCTTTTCATCCACCACGGACCTCTGCTTTAACAGACTTGGCTCACCAAACTTCATTTGCTAGGTAGCAAGCTATGTGGACCCATCAGAGTTTCTCTTGAGCTTACCAGAACTCTAGGAAGCTCTCACTGAGAACCCTGGGGTCAGATAAGAGTGCCGCTGAGAAGCCTCTGCTCTATTCCAGCTTCAGAGATGGGTACCCCCAAAGCAGCATGCAACTTCTTTGGTGTTTTAAAACTCTAGAACAGGTGACCAAGGGACATGGAGTCAAATAATGCTTTACATTGACCTTTTTAAAATTGACTGTGTCTCTGGTTACCAGTATCTCTCAGCAGCACACATTAGCCAAGCTTAGGGAAGGGCTCATCATGGCTGACAGGGATGTTTTGATCTGATAAGTCAAAGTGTAATATTTTCTATCTATAAGTGCTCTCTCTCTTTTTCTGTGTGTGTGTGTGTATGCACAAGTGTGTGTGTGTGTGTGTGTGTGTGTGTGTGTGTATGTGTGTTGTGTGTGGTATAAGCACATGGTGCCAAGGTGCCTACAAACAGAGGAAGACAATGGATCTCTGTACCTTATTTCACTGAGATAAGGCCTCTCATTGAAACCAGAGCTAGCCTGGAGGCCCGAGAACCCCAGCGATCCTCCCGTATCAGCCACACCCAGGTCACAGGCATAGGCAAATGCAAAAGTTTGTGTGGAATTCAATGCAAGTCCTCATGCTTAGGAAATAAGTACTTTTTAAAAAAAAAGATTTATTTTATTTATTTTATGTGTATGAGTACACTGTAGCTGTACAGATGGCCGTGAGCTATCATGTGTGTGGCTGCTGGGAATTGAACTCAGGACCTCTCACTCCAGCCCCGTTCCCACCCTGCTCACTCCAGCATAATTCACTGTAGCTGTCTTCAGACGCACCAGAAGAGGGCATCTGATCTCATTATGGATGGTTGTGAGCCACCATGTGGTTGCTGGGATCCGAACTCAGAACCTTCGAAAGAGCAGTCAGTGCTCTTACCCACTGAGCCATCTCGCCAGCCTGGAAGTAAGTACTTTTTATCCACTGAGGATTCCACCCCTGGTCCTTGAAATCTTTACAGTGTGTTTCTGATGTAGTTATTTCCATCTTAGAACAGATAATAAAATTATAGTCGGAGAAGTGATTTTCCAAGTTCAGGCAGCTAATAATTGACAGTAGTGTATAGAACTTCTTACGGATATTAAACCATACAGTTTTTACCTCCCTCTGAAGTAGTAATGATTTCCATTTGGTGCTTAAGCATATCAAAGCTTAGCAAACTTTGAGATATGTTCAAGGTCACAGAGCTAAGAATCAGCCAAGGAGAAGTTGATTCCAAGTCTAATATTGTTTCTTTAACAGCATCTGGCACCACACCAGCTATGAGATGATGTTTCCCTCCTGCTTTTGGCATTTGGGTGAGCTTTGTGAAAAAGCATTATTACCCAGTGACTTTGTTAGGTGAAAACGTACCTTGAATGTCATCATTGAACATACAGTACTTGTTGCGGTATTTGTTGAGTAGACGGAAGGCATTGGCATTGGCAAAGTCTTCAAACTGGATGAGGCAATTTATTCCGAACCTGTAGAGCAGGGAAAAAAGGAGGAAAGAATGTATGATTATTACCTCCTGGAGAGGATCTTGCCTGAACTGGATACAGGGCAAGCTCAGGACGAGAGGTAAGAACAGCCTGTGTACTTCCTCTTATTTTTTGTCACCTGGTTGGATCAGCAACTCCTAGAAGTATACTTTTGTCTATAGGTATGTAAATGAGAGTGTAGGGACCAAGGGCTTCATAGACAACTGAGTCAACCTCAGTGTGTCTAATGTGGACTATGGGCTAGCCACGAGCCACCATTCAGATGGGAGGAGTGACAGCAAGGCTCAGATGGGACCTGCCTTCTCTGCAACCTTGGATCATCCAAGATTCAGGCAGAAAGCTCACTCCCAGCGCAACAGTGAGCAGAATCATTCTGGGTCTCGGAGCTTCTGAAGTCTACTGTTACCACTTGCAGACAGTGAGGCTTGAAGTCATTCCACTCCATACATCCACGTGTTAGTCTCCAACAAGACGTGAACAAGGCCGAGGAAGGTTACCTCAGGAAGCCACTGTTATCTTGGTAAAGATGTTCCCCAAATTCCATGAATCAAAGAACAGTTAGTAAACTCATTGAAAATGTGGATCTCCACATCCATCTCCTAGAAGACTTTACTCGGGACTGTGGGATGAGGCTCAGGAATCTGCATTTTCCGGCAAGCACCTCAGATGGTTGTGATTCTAAAAGCTAGACAACTTAGAAACACAGCCTTGGTAGATGAAGGCCAAACCCAGTAAGCTGCTTGACATGACTTATTGGAAATCTATGCCTTTTAGATCTCATGGCCTTGAAAAAATATTGGATTTATTAGTGTTTCATATTTGTTCCATCGAGGTGGCTGAGAGAGAAGTTGACAGCTCATTTGTGGGAAGGCTCCTCAGACTAAGAGCTTCACATATAGGTTTAATCTCTTGCTGCCCTTTGATTCTAGTGTTTGGTAGCTGGATCTCCTAGGCCCTCTTTGAGCAGTCATGGTATGAATAATTTACTTCATTAGTACATGAATAAACATGTATTAATATCCCACTACTCTGTTCCCTGTCGTGTCTTGGTTAAAATTTAGCTTTCCCCTGGGGCCACTACTTTCCCAACAGACTTACAAGGCTGTGTTCTCCCTCACACTTGGGATTCTACTACAACATGGGATTAATATCCCATGAGTTAATTTGTGATTTCAGGAACAGGTCATATTCATTTAGAAAAAAAAGTCCTGACTGATATACATTAGACCAGGAGTGCTGGGTGTATGATAGAGAGAAACGGCCTGCTCTTGCCACAGTGGTGTTGACCTCAAACATGAGGCCTACTTGGGACAAGCTGCGGAGAGAGTTATTCCTTTCTTTCTAGGAGGGGTGTGTGGGGCCTATTTGGTGGAGACTTTCTGATGAGGTCACTGGCTATGAGGGAGTGAGCAGCACTGATACGACCCAGAAAACACTGTTTTGACCTCCTTTTTTGAGCCTGGCTTCTTCCTCTGTTGGATACAAATGCCAGTGACTGGGTAAACTTGTGCATCTGCCTCATGTTTTCCAGAGTCTTAGTCAGAGCTGCTGGTCGGGAGCACCAGATGGGTTCAGGTTACAGAGTTCGAGCAGAGTGCAGTCACTGTGGCATCCCAGTGCAAAACAGTGCCAGGCTTGAGTCAGGCATCTCGTGGGCTTAACCTACATCTTCACACACAACAGAGTGACCTGCACATATTACTTCACCTTCTGTCCTGCCAGAACTTCCCATGTTTTTCAATAGGTGCAGTGCTATCTCCCTTGTTAACTTCTGTTGGGTCTTGTAAGGAATAATTGAGGAAGGTGATTTTCTTTTTCAGTGTTACAGAGGTATGACTGATAAGTCAAAACATAACAACATTTATGACTTGAAAATTGTGTATATTGTGAAATAATTGCAGTGATTAGGCTAGCTGATGCATCTATCACCATACATGGTAATTGTTGTGTGTGTGGTCTGAAAACTTGAGTTCTACTCTCTTAGCAAATTCCCATTATATAGTAATATAGCACTATTAGTTGTAGCTAGCAGCTGGTTTTTAGATTGCAAGGTGCTAAGGACAAGTGTCGTTCTGGCTGCAATTCTTATTTACACTCATGGAGTAATTACTGCCAAGGTGGTTGGGGGCTCTCCATGCCTCTTAATCCACCACCCACGCTTGCTTCTTTCCCTTGTTTATGAGGTTTTGCAAGAGGACTACTCACAAATGGGTATAAATGGAGTTGCGTAAAATCCCAAGTGTGAGAGAGAACACAGCCTTGTAAGGCTGTAGGGAAAGTAGTGGCCCCAGGGGAAAGCTAAATTTTAACCAGGACAGGACAGGGAGCAGAGTAACGGGATGGAGGAGAATTTTTTTTTTTTTTTTTTGAGCTAAACCTTTCTTTTTTTTTTTTTTATTAGATATTTTCTTTATTTACATGTAAATTTTCCCTTTCCCAGGTTCCCCTCCAAAAAACAAACAAACAAACAAAAACAACAAGAACAAACTCCTTTTGCCTCCCCCCTCCCCATGCCTGCCACCCCACCCTCTCCCACTTATTGGCCCTGGCATTCCCCTATACTGGGGCACAGAACCTTCACAAGGCCGAGGTCCTTTCTGGAGGAGAATTTTTAAATCAGATCTAGCTCCAGAGGACCAGAAAAGGGGAGAAGAGTGAGGTGTAAGGAATTGGGTTTAATGATGAGAAGCGCATGACACTGTTCTTGGACTTCAGTGTGACCTTCAGATGACTTAACGATTTCTCCATGTGTAGCTCAACCGAATGGCAGTAGGGAGGGCTATAAGATGATTCTCTTTGGGTTCCCTTGTATGATTAAGTATGATTATCAACATTCCATGTTGCTATCTCTGTGTATAATTAAATACAGATTGCTATATTTTTCTAATTTTTAGAAAGATGTTCCATAATTTCTTTTAATAATGCAGTCTATGTGCAGTGGTTTGAATAAAAATGGCTCCCACAGGCCCATAGGTGTGGCTTTATTGGAGTAGGTGTAGCCTTGTTGGAGGAAGTATATCATTGTGCAGGTGGGCTTTGAGGTCTTATATGCTCAAGCACTGTTCAGTGTGGCACACACTTTCCTTCTGCTGCCTGTGGATCAAGATGTAGAACTCTCAGCTCTATCTCCAGCACCATGTCTGCCTGTATGCTGCTGTTTCCCCACTATGATAATGGACTAAACTTCTGAAATTATAAGCCAGACCCAGTTAAATATTTTCCCTTATAAAAGTTGCCATGATCATGGTTTCTCTTCACATCAATAGAAACCCTAATGAAGACACCATGGTTTACTATCTGCTGACAAGCAGTACTATGCAGTGTCTAACACGCTGTAAGTGTTTGGTAATATGTTAGCCCTTCATATCTGTAGATTCCGCATTCACAGATTCAACAATCCTACAACGAAAGTGTTCAAAAAAGATCAACTGTATATGGATTCTTTTCTTGTCATTAGTTATTAAACAGTGTAAAGTACCAATTACTAGTGTAGCATTTACAATGTATAAGATATCATTAATATACAAATGATGATTATATAGGAAAGTGCATATGTAGATTATATTACTTAGGGGATTTAATCATTTACAGCTTTGATATCCATAGGAATTTAAGAATAAATCTCCCTTGGATGTGGAAAAACAATCACAGTATGAATAGAAATAATAAATAAAACCACCCACTCATAAATATAATGTCACGCCTGTCAAGCCAAAATGTACTGTGAATTTTTTTTTTTTGTTGTTCAGATCATGAATTGCAAGTGTTTGGACTGGGAGTAGGGAACAGAATGTCTTGACATTTTACTACACATAAGACTTTCAGTGTTGTTTCACAACTAGCCTGGGGCTAAAAATCTGAAAACTTTAGATAACACAAGAACTTATGTGTGTGGATCTTTCCATCACATAGTAACATATACTCATGCACACCCTGACCTTGAAGCAACACAGCCACCCATTTGGTAAGGTAAAAAGAAGGCAAACATTACAACTATCTTTATTCATTGTATTACTGTTCCACGTTTCATTATGTTTCATTTAATTTTACATAAGAAGTCTCACAGACTATAGAACAGAACTCCAACAGTTCAGATCAATTTAATTTTGACTTGTAATTGGGAAAAAAACCCCCCAAAACCAAGGCACATGGACCCAAGGGCCTCACACAGGCTAGCATGTCAGAACCTTCCCAAACCTGCCCTTCTTGGCATGCACATCCCCAAGGATGTTCCCTGGTCCAGGAACAGTCCCAGTTTTGGGGTTTATACACTATCCTCTTCCAGTCTTTGACTAAAGCTCCTCCTTCTACTCCTGTCCTCCCTCTCTTCTACTCTTGTTTGTATCTTCCATCTTTCTCCATTGTGATCTCGAGCCTGGAGCTGTGTTATCCTAACCCCCCAAGCTTCTCCTCTATGGCTTCTGTCAAACCAACCCAGAGCAAACCAGGAACCACCCATCAATCCACCCATCCAGTATTCTTCTATCTATCTATCTATCTATCTATCTATCTATCTATCTATCTATCT